>VYZQ01064507.1:0-56329 GCA_013400655.1 Mystacornis crossleyi | reverse complement strand
TTTTTGTTTTTTGTTTTTTTTTTTTTTGTGGCTCAGTGTCTCTGAAGTGCTGCCTTCCACTGGCGCTGGTGGGAAGCAACTCGCCTGGGGACAGCCAGATGCCACTTCATCAGGGATCTGCAGGAAAAACCCAGCCAGAATTCGGCTGTACACACTGGATTGTTCAGCACAAGGGCTGTGGAGCAGGAGCTTCCCAGCCTGCCAGCCCTGTCCAGTTTTGTTTTGAGGCATGGACCAAATACGTGGTTTGGCAAATCAAGAAAGCTGTGAGGACAGAAAAGGGCTTTTGTTTTTGAGCAGCATTTGGGTGTCCCACACTGGGTGTCAAATTATCTCCATATTATGAGCCTGGTAAAATATTTTGCTACAAGGATGGTTGGTTGCATTAAAACTCACAACAAAACAGTGTTTCCCAAATATTGATGTGAGTTCCCCATTCCATAAAATCCCAACTAGGAAAGATCCCCCAGTCCTCAGCCCCACTATCCAAACATGGATTATTTAGCTGGAGAAATACTCTGCTTTCCTTTTTTTTTTTCCACTCTTCACAACAACAGAGGAGGAAAAGAGCTCTTAGAAAGCCAAACGATTTAAAGGTTTGCCTTCCACTAAGTGAACTGGTTGGAGTAGGGTAGAAAACAGGGTGAAGGAAACTATAGGGCTGTTCAGAAGAAGGGAGGAGGCACCACAGACACCCTGAGCTGCAAACAGGTGCCTGCCCAGTCCCTCTGCAGACCAGCCTGGGCAGGTTGATACCAGGCAGAAGCTGAACCATAAACATGCAGCCCAATGCACAGACCTTTATGTGTTTCCAGAGACCCTTTTCATGATAAAAATGGTTGTCCCAAAAGGTTTAAATCTCACGAGTGAGAGCAGAACCTGAAGACCTGGAAGAGCTGGTGGGTGTCATCCCATGGGGACTGCACCACCACATTATGGTCTCACTGGACCTCTGCTGGGTGGTCCTCACTAAACCCATGACCTCTGTGTGACACAGAATATCCAGCAGCAACAGCATCTCCTTCTACCCAGGACCACTAGGAGCCAGCTTCACAGAGCTCCTTCGGCAAGGGACTGGTACAGCTCTGACAGGAGCACACCCCCAGCCCACCAGTCACCTGCCTCCCAGCATTTTGCTTAGCTTCCCGCTGCCACCCAAAACTCCGCTGCAGAGCAAAACGCATCCAAAGCGCTGAGTCTGTGATTTTCATGACACCACTGCCTGACTAATTTCTCTGCTGTCCTCTCAGTTTTGTGAAGGTTAAAGGCATCCTTCCTCAGCGACTGTCAGACTGTTATCTGGGCTGGAACTGGCTGCCCGAGCTCCATGAGGAATATTTCATGCAGATTCTCCACTGCACCTCAGATGGCTCATCAGTAACCACCCCGCTACTTTATTTCCTCTGAGCCCACTTTTTGCATCCACACTGCTTCTCCCCAGCCCACCTTCACCTTTACAGGTGTAAAACTGTGAGTATCCACATGCAAGGAATGTAAAGACTTACCCTTGGGTTGATGCAAGGAAGAGTTGCTGTGTGCAAGGGGCTTTTTGGGAGGGATTGGGGAGAGCTGGTTTGGAAAGAGATGTTTTTTTTCCTCAGGAAGCCAGGAAGATCATGTGACTCCTGTTACTCTGCTTCAGAGTTTTAGTCCCAGCACTCTCCTCACCAAAACCATGTCAGGACGAAGAACATCCTGGCTCTCTCTGCCTTCCACTTGGGAGCTTCCAGGCAGGCATGAAGAGAGCTGCAGGCAGCACTGCTCTCTGGGCCTCCTTCCCCTGCCAGATGGGTGCGCGAAGAAAACAAGGAGAGAATCCAGCTTGCTTGGGCAGCTGGAAGTCTGAAGATGATTTTCACACCCATGCCCCTGGCAAGCCAAATGACAGCCTGTTGTCATCCCAACTGGCTGCATGTTTTTTGGGTGGGAGCTCACCTCAGCACCGCAGCTTGAGCACCAGCGCAAGCTGGAGGAGGTGGAGGACATGCACCCACCCACATCCCCACAGGCCCACTCCACCTCTCTGAGTACCAGGGCAGAGTGTGACACTTGGGAGGCTTCCCACTAAATGCTGATTATAAATGTCATGATTTCAGAGAGGGAAAGAAAAAAGCTGGATTCATCAGATAGCAGCACTGGCAGCTAAAAAAATACCATCTTTTAACGTGTAAGCTGAGTACAGAGAGTGGCAGAATAAACAGGGGACCCTGTGGTAACATTTTTACAAGTCCCCTGGCTGACTGTTAGAGCTCTTTAACTAAAACATGACTGAGCGTCCCCATTTCGGGATCTCAGCAGCATGCCCTGCACCTCTGGGGATCACCAGGCTTCAACAATAGATGGATCCAGGCAACAAAGCTCACGTCTAGGTGGAAACACAGCAGGACTTGCTCTTGGACCCATCCCCACCTCTGCTTTTAAACTGCACTGGCATGAGAGACTGTACTCCTTTGGCCATGATTCCTCACAACCATAAATCCAATTTTATGGCACCCAGTCCAAGGCTGAAAACAATGCAAAGCACTGAACAGCTATAAACTCTTTCTGCTGCTTCACAAGATCTCCAAAGGGGCCAGAAGACTTTCTGCTGAATCAGGTATTGTTTTGTGCTCCTGCCACTGGCAGGGAGCCAGGTGCACACCATATTGTAGGAGCCGGGTAATTTGGCAAAAATGCAATCATGTGCTCACCCCTGATTCAGTCCCAATTCTTCCCATGGGGTGACAGGGTAATGTGCAGATCTGGTATTAATTAGCAGGAAACCACAGCCCCAGGCTGTGATCTGTCATCCTCTTTTGGAGGCAGCTTGTGCCTGCTAACAGCTTCCCCACCCTGGGGTCCCCCAGCCTGCCCTCCTCTCTCCTGACAGGCATCACTCTTGGTCTGGGAGATCCCCCTGCTCTCCCATGTCTGACCAAAGACCCAGATAACCCAGTGCCTTGTCTCTGAGAGCCACTAAAGCTGTGCTCCTGCTCCCAGGAATGCCTGCACCCTGTGGGATTTGCTCTTCTGTCTGGGAGCAAGCTTGGGAGCAAGCTTGGGAGCATCAGCATCTCTGAGCTCTTGCCCAGGTCCCCATCCATGGCACAGCATCTCCATATGAGCTAAAGCTCACACTACCCTGCTGATAGCTCAGACAACAGAGCCCAGGCAGTGCTGAGTGCTTTGGAAAAAAATCTCCCAAGCTCCAGCAGAAAAGACAGCACTGGTACCCAGCGTGCCAGAGATTAAGCAATTTACTGAGTCAATTGTCTTTTTTCCAAGGACAAACATGTGTGATAGAAGATCTCCAGATCTGCTGGCATGCTGTGAGCTCTGGGCCATCAGCCTTTTCACTGTCTCAATTCATCTGACAGTAAGCCACCATGCCCATTAAGGCTGGAGAAATGGAAACGGATGTTTGTGGTCTACTCTGCAAGGATTAAATACCCTGTTGCACAAAGATTTCCCTGTAGAAATGCTGGAATTCCTGTCTCCATCAATGCTGCCCTCCTAAGAGAAGTAGGAGAGACAATAAGCAAGCTTTCTGTTATTATTTGGTACCAGAAAGCCCTTGCAAGAGGTGACGTAAACAGGACAGGATCTCAGTGCTTCAGGAAAGACCTGTGTGGAAAAACCATACAGTGCTGAAACAAAGAGGGAATTTCCTTCAACACATGGGGAAGACACAAGGTGTCTGCTTGGTAAAGGTCAAGCAGTGGTGTTCAGCTTTGTCCCATTAAGAAGAAGTCCAGAAGAAAAGTATTTGCTTTCCAGCCCAGCTGGCAGCTCTTCAGGACTTGGTGGAAAGGCTACAGGGGAACGTGAGAGGGACAGAGAAGCCTCAGCTTTTTGCAGGACACTCCCTGGGCTTCATCTCATCCCAGGCTGCCCCTTAACCTGAGGTGATGGCCACCAGGTGATGCCGAGGATAAACCTCAGGGAAACACAAAGAAAGAACAGGCATTTTAAGGGGGAAGAACATCCAGGGTTGTCACATATGAAGAAATATTTTTGGAAGGACACAAACCCTCTCAGGGTTACACTACAGGGCTAGAGCACCTCTGCTATGGAGACAGGCTGAGAGTTGGGGTTGTTCAGCCTGGAGAAGAGAAGGCTGCAGGAAGAACTTCGGGCCCCTTCCAACACCTAAAGGGGTTACAAGAGAGCTGGAGAGGGGCTTGTGACAAGGGCCTGGAGTGAGAGGACATGGGGAATGGCTTTGACCTGAAAGAGGGTGGGTTTACATTAGGTGTCAGGGAGAAATTCGTCCCTGTGAGGTTGGTAAGGCTCTGGCACAGGTTGCCCAGAGAAGCTGTGCATGCCCCATCCCTGGAAGTGTTCAAGGCCAGGTTGAACGGGGCTTGGAGCAGCCTGGGATAGTGGAAGGTGTCCCTGCCTATGGGAGAGAGGCTGGAATGAGATGGTCTTTGAAGTCGCTTCCAAACCAAACCATTCAGTGATTCTAATATTATCCCATAACAGCACCCCAGGATGGATTTGGCAGAAGGAGGGGTAGAGGGTAAACTATCCAAGAGGTGCTCATTCTGGGGCGGTCTGGTTTTGTTACTCCTTTGTTTGTTTTTAACAGCTTCATCCAGGGCACATTCCTGGGACTTGCTGGACAGGAGACAGAGCAGCAGGAATAACTCAGAGCTGAGCCTCACCTTTGATGCCATCATTTCCCATAGCCACCTTTGCAGAGCCCTAAGCAGCTCCCCTGCCCAGGGCTGGAATTAAAACAAAGTGTAAATCGGAAGCCAAACCTCAGTCAGGCCCTGGGACTAGGACTCACTTCCCCGATGTCTCCTGGACAGGGAAGTAAGGCAAAAGAAACTCGGGATGGTATTTGATTTGCCTGTAACCTAAACCCCAGGCCCTGCCCTTTCCACTGCCGAGTGCTTAGGAGGAAAAAAAAAAAACAGGAGTGGATTTTTTGTGTGTATGTGAGTGCATAGCAAAACGGCTAATTTAAAACAATTATGCAACAGCTAATTAAAATCATCTCTGCGTCCTAGGAAGGCAACTGGCCAGGTACTCAGCATGAAGCATTCAGCTTTTCGGAGCAGTGCCTTGTTAAAGGCCTTCATCCCGTGATGGCAGCGGCTGGACCCATCCCGGTGTGCCTGCGGAGAGTGGCTGATGGCCTTCCCGGCCTCAGCCGAGTGAGTCCTCCCTCTTCCTCCCTCTCCTCCCGCTGGCCTCAGCACCGGGACATACCTGAGGCACCGGCTGTGCTTTATGAAGTCTAAAATTTTCAACTGGTTGTGTCTTTCCATGCAAACTCATTAGACACTATTTACACCCGCTGCAGCTGTGCAGAGAGAGGTTTTGAACTCTGGCATTCTACAGTAGGCTTTGTTTCTCATTTACATTTGCATATTAAAGTGTTTGCCTGAAATAGGCTATTGAAATTAATTCAGGATTAATTGGTGTCTTTATCTCATTAGGACAATCTAATTTAAGGATGATGAAATTGTTTAGCCTCCCGTTTGCATAATTAGATTGCTTTGAATTGCTGTCATTATTGTGCTCTTTAGCATCATCTGTAGGCCTCAAACAGACAAGAGTTTCAACCTCATAAAGACCAATCATGTGTTACAGCAGAGAGCTGTTAACCCCTTTTAACCCAAACTCCCTCCAGTGGTGCTGCACAGTGGTGTGGGTGCTCTGCAGCACAGTAGGATATAGAGGTCTCCACGTGCCTGTCACGGGGCATCCCCTCTTCCCCTGGACATGCTGGGGCAGTGAGGGGCAGCCCCAGGAGCTGCTGGCAGACAGCCCTGTTTCACCTGGCCTTCCCATGGGAAGGACAGCGGCTCTCCCAGAGGGTGCTGGAAACCTTCACAGTCACCTGCGGCCATGGGCTGCTCCTCCCGAGGGGCTGAGCAGAGCCAAAAGCACTCGCTCTCCCTCATGTCCCTGAACAGGGCTGGTGGGAGCATCGGGACTGCCTGATCCCATCCCTCCAGCATGGACTTAGGAAAATCCCTTGAGCTCATAGCAAAGACAGCTGGGGATGGCAGGGCTTCCCCTCTGTTGGAGCTGGGGCTGCAAAGAGTATTGGTAGCCACCCATACCACAACGTTTTGTCCCCTCCAAGGAATTACCAAGCTCCATCTCCTTCTTCTATGGTTTAGAGGCCGTTGCTGAACCTCCAGCTGAGGAGCGTCTCCTGAAGATGTCCTGGCCCAACATGCAGCCCTGGTACCAACGCACTCCTTCTGCTTCCAGTAGTTCTTCTCTCCCCTCTATGCTTACCTGGAGGCTAAAAAGAGAGAGCAGACCTGCCCAACTCTGTGCCATGGGAGCATGCACGTGAGGAAATACCACCAGTACCCACGTGGGCTGGCCTGGGGAAGAGCGAAGGAAAGAGAATCACAGAATTGTTTGTGTTGGAAGGGACATCTGGGGATCATCCAGTCCAACCCCCCCGCCCAGGGAGGGTTACCCAGAGCAGGTGACACAGGAACGCATCCAGGTGGGTTTGGGATATCTCCAGATACCCCCTCCAGAGAGGGAGACTCCACAACCTGCCTGGGCAGCTGTTCCAGTGCTCTGCTATTCCCAATGTAAAGAAGTTTTCCTCATGTTGAGGTGGAATTTCTTGTGGTTTAGTTAATGGCCATTGCCCCTCATAGCTGTAAGAAGCATCTGTAAGGCCAAATCTCCATGCTGGGGCTGCAATCACAATGTGGATTCCCCACTTCTCAGTGTGTGCCCAAAAACATCAGCAGTGAATACACACCAAGGGACACAAGGACTGGGGTTTGCAAGGGCAGTGCGTGTGTGTTGGGGGGGGTATGAGGGGTGTGGGATGTCTGTGTGCAGGAGACATTGGAGAACTGCAGCCATCCTGAGGACCCTCACAGCCCATGAGGGACACATTACCTGCAAACAGCTCTTCACGTGCTTTCCAGTGCCACTTTCTCCTGCCCCATCTCCCTGCCCACCCAGGGGAGCTGGGCACACATGGGCTGGAGCCACCTGAAAACCGGCATCCCCAGTCAGCAGCAGCTCCTGGCAGAGGGTACCAGCTCAGCATCCTGAGCTAAGACCTCGCTTCCCCATGAGTCTCGCCATTACAAAACAGCCTATTCAGCCACACAAATGATCCAAAATGTGCATCTCAGAAGTATTTTTACATGATAAAGAATCCCACAGCATTGTAACTGGCTTCCTTGCTAGCAAGGAGGACCATGGCCTTGTGCATTCCCCCCCGTACTATCCAAACTGTCTTTCCAGATGGCCTCCAGAAGCCAATAGCCACCAGAGCGCCTGAATCCAGCCCTGGAGATGCTCCCCGGGCACCGAGATCAGGAAGGGGGTCGAGATGGCAGCTCAGTGGTGGCTCCTGGGGCCACTCTCCGTCTGTCCTGGCCCAGCTCAAGGCGAGAGTCCTGCTTCTCATTAGCAGGCAGCTGACTCCGGAGGTGGGGGCTGCGCCCAGCAGGCTGCTTCACCAGTCACTTCACGTATCCAAACATCTGGTTGTGTCTCATCACAGTGCAAATTTATGACCCTGGAAACAACATGTTGATGATGCACTGGGAAGAGGAGCCGGAGCTGTAATCCCATGTCCGGAGTGGGGACAAGGGGAATTGCCAGGCAAGGACTTGGGTGGGGGGAAGAGGTGAGGAAGGGCAGGCCTGTGATGCCACAGGCAGTGGGGGTGTGCAGGGAGGGGGACAGAGATCCTGATGGTGCAGCACAGCAGTATTTGTCACTCTCAATCACGCTCCTCTGGGGAAAAAAAAATGCAAATTCAGCAGCAGCCAACTTTGCACAAATTCATCTCGATGAATTGCCAACTTCAAACCAGCCAACAGGTAGGAAAACTTAAAAGAAAACAGATGAAAGATTTCATTTGAATGTTTTGAAAGAGAACATTTCCATTCACAGTGACTGGACAGTTACCCATTCCATTTTATGGTTAAAATTATATAGACTTTTAAAATAATTTGAAATGGAAATTACAAGATCACATTTCAGGTCCTCCAAAGGGAGATTTGTTCGCCATGGATAAGTAAATGTTTCATTATTTTTTCCAGAGATCAAATATATCAGTTGAACTAGAACATAGCGGGACTTTGGAAGTCTTGTTTGCAGGTTCACACCAAAGATGTTTCAAGTTTTCAGCTTAGCTGAAACAAGTGTTTTCAGTTATGTTGTTTTGTTGCTGCAGTGGAAAAGAAAGAAAATCAGCTCTTGCTATCACAGGCAACAAAAGAAAAAATAAAACTCTAAGAGTCAGTGCAAAAGAAAGGTCTTAGTGTGGGAGAACTAAAGAAAACTTGCCTGAACCTTTTTGCAGACTGTTTTTTAGACCCTTGGTGCTGTTATCAGTTCTTTTAATATCAATACTTCATATAAAAATTTCAATTTAAAAATATTTTAATATTAATATTTTAATATCAGGAGAGGACAATCCCCGTATGATGCCATATACATATATATATATGTGTCTAGCACAGAGGAAAACAGGAAAAGGAGAGGGCATGATCAATAAAAGCTAGGATGTTGTTCAAATGAGGTGGGATGAAGTTTCCTCCTTAGCTGTCCAACAGCTCCATGGCATGAGCGCCAGCTGGGAAGAGATAAGCAACCAAAGGTCACACTGGACCATGGGCAAAGGAGATTCAAACTGCTGCAAAAAATTCCACTGCTCCTCCAACAAGATGGAGCACAAGTGGAGCAAGCCTGGAAAGAAGAGGTGAGGGTGCCTGGAGGTCTGGGAAACACAACACACTTGAAAGGGAGACATGATCTAAACACACCTTTGAATATACCAGTGCTTCTTCTTCGTGTTGTCAGTGGGAGATGCCTAAGAATTCATAGCCCAAACAAGCTCCAGGAAAGCAGAGATGAGCCCTCAGGAAAAGCTGATGGTGGCAGGCATGCAGCAGCCTGGGCACACTGGCTGGAGCATCCACAGCATGGCAGACACCTGGAAGCAGCACCAACACACTTCTCACCACCTTCCAGCGTGGCCTGTTTGTGAATCCATGTGGCTTTACAGTGGACACAAAAGTCCAGGTAGAGAAATCCAAGTGGAACAGCCCAGCTCCGACTGGTTTCACAGCCTGTGGTGTGGACAGCTGTGGAGAGCACTAACACAGCTCACCAGCAGCCTGGCTTACCTTCTTCCAGTACCCTGGCACGGAGGTCTTAAGCAAGGACATTGAAAACACTGATAAATAGATCTTCCCCTGTTCTCTCCAGAGCTGTTGGTCTCCAGAGAACAGCTTTCCTTCCCTTTCTCTGGAATTGCTGCAGGCAGAGGAGACACAGCCTGTACTGCATGCTGCTCCGGAAGCAAGGGCTGTGCAGGAGCAACAACTACACAAAGCATGCCTCTGGTATCTGCTGGAGCACTGGGATCCTGACAGCAGCAGCAGAAACCACAACTCTTGCCATGAGTCACAAAATGGTTCAGGAACCTTTGACCAGAGACCTGCAAGAGGTTTAAATGCTCTTTGGTGGAGATGCAGGATGCTGTCAGGAAACCTAAGCTGGGTAAGGGATAGAGTAAATATGCTGGTATGGAGTAGTCAGCTTTGAACTCCAAATCAAGTTGTGACCAGTAGTAAACTGCAGTTAGTACAGGTTGCTCAGAGAGGTGGTGGACACTCCATCCCTGGAAAGATTCAAGGCTAGGTTAGACAGAGTTCAGACATTCCTTACAAATTTAAGATGTCCTTGCTCATTGCAGTGGGGTTGGAATGAGAAGATCTTTAAGGTTCCTTCCAACCCAAGCTGTTCTGTGACTCTGTGATGTGCAACCAGTATCCACAAACAAAATGATGGTGCTGTGAGGAAGAGCCCAGGCAGGGCTCGCCATCTGTCAATGGCCCAACCCATCCCTGTGGATGAGGACTTCCCCACATCCCTGGCTCCATGCATACTGCTGGACAAGGAGCACAATGCCATGGATTTGGAGGGGCCACACCATCCCTTGCTTGAGCCAGAGCCTGTCTTGGGTGATTAGCAGGGGCCAGACACAGATTTATATCTCCCACTTCTGTCAAGCCCATGTGCTTCAGCCTGTGTGGTTCAGCTCTTCTTCTCAAGAGGATTTTGTTAGCAGAGGTCAACAACAGACCTTTATGTTTGCTTATAGGATGCTTTTAGAAACAAACAAACAAACAAGCAAGCAAACAAACGAAAAGGAAAAAAAGGAAAAGAAAAAAGGAAAATAAAAAAAAACATAACCTTCCAGGGGAGTGAAGTAAGACATTTTCTTCAGTCTTGAGAGTTTGAAAGAAAAATGCAAAATAACCAATTTCTAAACAAAATGTCTCTTCAAATTAGAAAAATCAGGCAGTCCCCTTAAGCAATGTTGAAATAAAATCTTAGAACTTTTAAAAATTTCCTGCAGACATGCACATATCCATACTTATGGATGCTGCTTTTACCCCACAGGAAGGGACCCAGCAAAACCCATCCAAACGAGGAGAGCTCCTGGGTCCTCCCAGCTCACATCAGGGAAAATGTGCTCCCACACTCCACTCAGGCCTCATCAGTGCAAGGGAAGAGTCTGGAAATGCCAGTCCTGACTGCAGCAGGGTGATTTACACCATTAGCCAGAGTGGAGGGAGACTGAATCCTACTCCGGAACACACAGGCTCTCTCCTGCCAGAAAGGGAGGTGTCCAGGCAGGAGCCACAGCTCAGTGATGTGCCCAAGGACCACAAACCCAGTGATCTTTTCCTGACCATGCCAGCACCCGGGCAGGTGCCCCCAGGAGTGTCCCCAGCCCCTCACAGTGCCCAGAGCTGGGGGTGAGCTTGCTGAGCTGTGGCCCTGGCATTCAGTCCATGGCTCCTAACCCTCGCAGGTTATCAGTCCCATAATGTTTCCGAGTGTCAATCAGGCCACTCCTTTGATCACTGTTATAATCAGACACAGCACTTCAGCATGGATTATTAAGTTTTAACAGTTGACACATCATTTCTGATACCATAATCTGGCAG
Organism: Mystacornis crossleyi; assembly: GCA_013400655.1. Classification (NCBI taxonomy): domain Eukaryota; kingdom Metazoa; phylum Chordata; class Aves; order Passeriformes; family Timaliidae; genus Mystacornis; species Mystacornis crossleyi. The sequence goes on along the minus strand of VYZQ01064507.1, from coordinate 45,377 downwards.
CACTTTACAATAAGTGACAGGTCCTCACTAATTCCTTTTGTATTCACTGTAGCAACGTTAATCATGAGTGATGAACTTTGCGTATTCATATGGATCTAATAGGCAGTTCCCAAGGACTGAGACTGTAATTTAGCTTTAACCTAATGGGCACTGATTGTAACAATAAGTAATTATGTCAGCTAAATGCAGTGTTGATGGCAATTGATGACAGCAGAGAAAGCCACGACACCATTTTGGAACTAAACTTGGAATAGTCATTTGTAAAGCCATAACGGCCAAGACTGGGAACAATGTGTCCTCTTCTGTGTATCCTATCATCCAGCTACCTTCAGCCTGGTGAGAATAGTCCCAGCTGTGACAAACACGCTGTCACCTCCCTGTATTACTGTTCTGGCAGCCAAAATTCCAACCTGCTAGATGGATGGGATCAGCGGTGCCCTGAAGCTCAAGAAAAAGAAGAGAGGAACCTCATCTAAAATGGGATATTGGGATCAATCCCCTAGATCACCTTCAGATCCTTTAGGGCAAATCACACCAGGGGGCACCTGGCCAATACTGGTAATGTCACCTTTCCACAGCTGCAGAGCCTGGCTCTGTCCCCAAACAGCAAAGAGAGCCCAAGCTGCAGAGGAGCCCACTGCTGAGCCCAGAGGCAGCCGAATCCAGCAGATGTACAATTACAGTGTACAGTTAGGATGTACAATTAGATGTACCCTTCCCAGGCCTGAGAAGTGTGGTCCATTACCTAAACCACAGCGTAAGTACATCCAGAGAAAGATGCCCTTTCATTACCCAGAAGGGCTGGTGTGGCCTCTTTTTGGGTTAGAGAGGAAAATGAGGATGGGATGTTTTTAACCCAGTATACTTGGATTTGAGTTGCTTTCTTCAGGAAGGGGAAGCATGACAAAGTCAAAATAGTAATTATTTTAATGACAGGAATAAGACTGTAAGTGCTGGTATCACCTTGAAAGAGTGTTTTGTGCTGCCAATAAGAAACCTGCTTCACTGTAATCATTAATGTGGCCATAAAATGCTTGGAAAAACACAAAGCTTTGTGGAAAACACAAAGCAGTGATAATGAGGTAGAAAGGATATCTCCAAAGAAACAGTGTTGGGGGGCTCCCTCAGGATGATGTCCCTGTCCCTACCAGACTTTGAGGAAGAGGTCACCTCCCTTGATGTCACTGGGACCTTTGGGAAAGCAGCAACAAGCACTTTTTAAAAAACACACAGCTTAATGCCTCAGATTATCTATTTACTTACTCTTTTAATTAAAATCTTAAATTCAAAACAATTTTTTTTTTGGTTGTGAGTAGATGAGTGAATTTAAGAGAGGTTGGATAAACGCCTCCTGGTGTTCCATTAAGCTTGTGGCAGTCATTAAAATGGTCCTTAACATGGATAACAGTGAGCTGTGGGCAAGCAGCTGCCTGCAGGCCATGCTTACCCCATGGATAAGAACAGCCAGGAAAGGGCCATGCTGGACTTGAAGCTCTTGCATGATGCTTTCGGCATCACAGGTCTCTGTGATAGGGAAAATTATTCTAGGATATTTTTCTTAGAATCATGGAATGGTTTGATTTGGAAGAGACCCTAAACTCATCCAGTTCCAACCCTCTGCCATGGTTGGGGACATTTTCCATTAGACGAGATTGCTCCATCCAACCTGGCCTTGAATTCTTCCAGGGATGGGGCAGCCACAGCTTCTCTGCGCAACCTGTGCCAGGGCCTCACAGGAAAACATTTCTTCCTAACATCCAGTCTAAACTACTCCCTGTCAGTTTAAAGCCATTCTTCTTCCCTGTGGGCATCCACATGCAGTGCCAGAGCCCAGCTTGGGGCACACAGGAGAGAGACTCCTGGGGAAGCTTGAGAGCACAGATGAGACAGGTCTCATGACTGTACTTTTAGAGGTTAAAATCTACCTGGCAAAAAAGCAGCAGGGCAGCGCTGTGCTTACAGAGGCACGTGTGAGGTGGGAGCAGAGCCCTGGCAGCCCCAGCCCTAAGGAGAGGCAGCCCAGCAGCCCTTCCATTTGCTCAGGGAGTGGAAGCAGAGCCATGATGGCATGAGCCAAGTTTTTCAGCAGAGCAGATGCATCAGCAAGGTTTTGGTATCCTTCTGGGACCCCAAGATGTGCAAGGTCTGCACTTTTAAATGGGCCATTTGTTTTGGTTTTGTTCCAGAGGTTGCCTTGTGGAAGGGGGACATCGGCAAGGACCACAGTGCAGATGTCAGGCAGCTTTGTGGGAGAGAAGGTCCCACTGGTGGGGAAACCATCGTGGAAGGCATCACATCTGAGGAGAAACCACCTGAAACCTCACAAAGATCCTAAAGCACTGGCATCTTCACTCACTGTGGGACTGACCGAGTATCAGCCTGAAGCACCTGCCACTGAGAGTGGTGTCACTGCAGCAAAAGCCACAGACAAATTATGATGCTTTCTCTTGATGGCCAGGTTCAAAGCCAAAAATAGCTGCCTTAAGACCCTGTTTTCAAGAGATTGGGTAAAATGCCCAAGACGAAGAAGCTGTTATTGCTGAAAATGCAGTGGGGATGTGCAGCTATGGGCAAAAATGCCTCCCAGTAATTGCAGATATGCTGTCAGGCGGTTGCACTGCTCCTGATACCACACAACCAAGTGAGCTGGAGCAAGCAGCAGCAGCCCTCACCAGCATCAGCCTCCCAGGAGATGGGAAGATGAGAAGGGGTGCTGCTGGCACAGCATCACATCTGGAAGATGAGAAGGGGTGCTGGGTGGATCAGCAGGCTGATGATGGAGAGGACAACATTCCCCACCTCGCTGGCCAGCCCTGCCGCTCAAAGGGGCTTTCATCACTACTGTAATCGGTGCTGAAATGCACTGCCATGCACTGCCATGCACTGCCACACACTGCCACTGACACCAGGGCACAAGAGGACCTGGGGAAAATATGGGATGGGACCTTGAAAGCGACAAAGTTGGAGAAAATCACAGGAGCAAGGTCTACAGGGGGAATGATGAGGGGGTGTGGACTCCAACGGTGACATGGGGGCTGGCACACCCAGAGTTGCGGGGTCCCTCCTGTTGCAATCATCTACCTCAAACATACGTTCTCTGCAGCAACTCCTTACTCCAGACACACTTGGCTGGGATGCAAGTCCCCATCCCAAACTAAAGCAAGGCCAGACCAGACCCTGGAAGAATCAGAGGCTGCTGACAGTAGCTTGTTCTTGCTGGGATTGAGGGGGACCTCTTGGCACAAGCAGAGCGAGAGCGTCATGCCCAGCCCTGCTGCTGGGGCACGTCGTGCAGCAGCATTCACAGCCACAAGGGCATTTAAGCATCTCTAAATGGGCTTGGGGGCATAAGGCAGCAGTACCTGCAGCTCAGCGCTCCTGAAGGCATGCCCAGAGACATCTCTATGGCTGGTGCAAGCTGGCAGTGCTTCAGTAAATTCAGCCCCTTTGCCCCAGCTCAGAGTGTCTGTGATTGCAGAACATCCGCACTGCCATCATTAGCCAATACCTGGCTGGTCTGACTGCACCCAAAAAGTCTCATTGTCCAAACTCCTCCTCGGATGGCTACAAAGTCACTCCCTGCCTCCTCCACAAAGTCACTCCCTGCCTCCTCCACGGCCTTGGCAGGTGATGCTGGTGGAGGGGGGACCCAATTACCGCTTGTCACTGCCCCGGCACGGTGCGGGCAGCAGGCTGGTGTCAGAGCTGTGACACACACCATGACAGAGCTGTGACACTCACCGTGACAGAGTTGTGGCACACATCGTGACACCGCTGATGTGATGCAGGGGAGCAGGGGGTGATTGGCAGCCTGAGGCAAGTGGTGCCCAAACCAGGAGCCGTCCACAATTAGAGGTGCCAGAGAATTTCCCCTCCCCACGTGAGGGATGAGTGGAGACAGCAGCTCCTTGTGCAGGAATGCTGAGCACCATCAGAATTCCTGTCCCAGCCAGGCTCCGGATGAGGAGCTGCCACGTGGGGAGTGAATGGCTTGGCTGGTCCCAGGGAGGCGGACAGTAATTCCCGACTGGCAGCAGCCTCGGAGCCCAGCACTAATGACACCAGCTTGTCACGAGCTGTACTGTCCTCCCTGCAGCAGATGTGACAGCCCCAAAGCAACCAGGTACCCACCATGTCCCTGCTTCCTCTCACACAAAAGTGACAACTGGGACAGGTAGTAAAAATCCATGCCAAATCCTTGACAGAGATCTAATAGCTAGTGCTAACTGAGAATACTCTTCCCTCCCTGCCGGCTTCCTTTCTGATAAATAGCCACCCCAGTGCAAAGGACAACTGGCCAGAGCATGCCCTCATGTGCTCGCAAGAGAGCCCAACACCCTCTCCTTGCTTCCTTTCAGCTGCCCCAAAGGCTCCCTTCTCTTGCACTCTCAGAGGGGAAAATGAGGCAGGGCTCAGCATCCTCTTCCAGCTACCCCATCTCTGCAGCCATGCTGTTGGCCAGGCACAGGGAGCCAGCCTTGGAGCACTGACATAGCCCATGTTCATCACCATCCTCTGGACACCCACAGGTCTTCCTCCCAGGCAGTTTTCAGCCAGCTAAAGCCAAAGCTCTCTGCCCTCAAAAGCCCTCCTTGGTGCTCCTTTGCTGACTGCAACCTCTCATTTACTCCGTAGCTCAAATTACACCACAGAAAGCAGAGCTGTGGTGGTTACACTTAAATAAGAAAGGAGCAATAGCATCACGTTGCCTGTGTCTGGGATGAGGTCACTAGAGCTGCTCTGCCAGCTCAGCAGCTGGTGCGCAGGGATGGGTGAAGGATGGGCAACAGCCTTGTGGTCAGCAGAAGTGGTCCTTGCTGCTCTGTGCAGCCAAATCCTGCCCAGTGCCAGCTGGGATGTTGAGCAGCCCTTTGCCCCAGCTGCATCCCTTCTGCTCACAGGACTGTCTCTGTGTGAGCCATGAGATCAGGGGAGTGCTTTTTCCTCCTGATTTGGGTGGATCTGGTCAGTAACAGATCCATGACTGGAACTGACCCTCCCTTTCCCACAGGAAAAACCTCCCCTTCTGCTGCTCAAACACCTGTAAACTCTGGTTAGTTCATAGCAGCAAAGCCTCCTGCACCAAGCATTCATATCTGCTCTCTCATTACTGACCTGAATTCTTCTTGCACATCAAATTGGAGCAGCAGACAAATTTTTAGGCTGGCTCTAGGCTCTCTCATCCCTCTTTCATTCTCTATCTGCTCCAGCTCTTCCTTCCTGGGAAGGCTCTGAGGGTATTTCTTCTCCCATGGGTCTGTAGCAAACCATTATTTGGTACCAGGAGAAGAGAGCTGGATTTCCATCGCAGTATCACATTGTTTCCAAAACAAGCCCCGAACTTCTGCTCTTCTTCTTTGTACCTTAGGAGATATGGCTTAGAGCCAAGGAGAGGCTGTCTACCCAAAAATTTGGCTTCTAAAAGGCACACGAAAGGAAACAGAGGGTCAGAAGCCATTGGGGGGCTGAGAAGATCCCACTTTCAGGCAAGAGCTGAACTGCTGGTGGTCACATCCCCATGGGTCACAGGAGGTGTTGGCTGGTGCCACTGCCCCCACTGTGCTGGGGATAAATAAGGAGCTTTAATCTCCAGGAATTCACACAAATATTTGGAAGTTAGGGTGAGCTCAATGGCAAAGCTTGTTACTCTCACATAAAACCTCCTTCTCCCCACTTTTGCTTCCCTGCAGGACATCTCCCAGCTTACAAACCTCTTGGCCAGCATGGACCCTGCTGAGATGACACCAGGTTTCCAGCAAGGGGGACGCTCCTTAGAGGAGGAGGGCAAGCAGCTGAGGCATTGTCAGGAGAGACAAAGACGCTGGCAAACTTTGAGAAATGCTTCTCATTATTTACAGAATGACACAAGAAAACTTCAGACTGAAACAAGAAAGGCAATTAGTTTCCTGTACAGAAACAAAGAGACATCTGTGCCAAGTATGCTAACATATACACAAGGGGCAGGTGTACAGTACATGAGGAATTTCTTCCAGCTGCAAATCCACCCCCAAATTCTCAAGTCAATCTTGAGTACTGTGATGCTCAGCAATCCTCTTAAAAGTGTCCAGATGCTTTAATAACTTAATTCTAATCTTCTCAGACACCATTTTCATTTTAACTGCTGAAGCACTGGAATGAGACAGAGGAGTCAGGTCTGAAGAGTGGAGAACAGCAGGTCTATTTTGGAAGTCTGAGAAGCCCAGTCCAATTATGCTGGTCCCAAAGTCACCATGGGTCATGCAGCGTGTGCCATGCACTGTGTGGACACAGAGATGGTGAGCAGGTTTATGTGCCACAGAGCACAGTCTCCTGCCTGCACTGCTGGGACTCAGCCCCTGTGGTGTTGGACTTAAGGCTGGACCTTGCAAACAGAATCAAGGAATGGTTTGGGTAGGAAGGAAAAAGAAAGATCACCTTGTTTCAACCCCCCTGCCATGGTCAGGGACACCTTCCACTAGACCAGGCTGCTCGAAGCCCCGTCCAACCCGGCCTTGGACACTTTCAGGCATGGGGCAGCCAGAGCTTCTCTGGGCAACCTGTGCCAGGGCCTCATCACTCTCACAGGGAAGCAATTCATCCCAATATCCAATCTAAATGTGTCCTTCTTCAGTTTAAAGCCATTTGCCCTTGTCCTGTCACTCCATGCTGTTGTAAATTAACAGCTGAAGTTCCCTGGTGGATTGGGCTGTTAGGTACCTAGCTCAGGCTGGGCCAGATGCCTCCAGACCCCAGCAAATCAGCTTGGCTTTATGCTAAAAGTGCTAAAAGAGCTCGAGGTCGCCTTCTCCTGAGCAGCTTGATTACAGCAACCTTTTCCCAAAGGGCTGCATGTTTTGGTGGGTGAGGTTTCCACCAGGAGGCTGAGGCAGTGCTGGAACAGGCTCCCTGCAGTGGTTCCTACTCAGCATCCTCAGAGGAATGCAATGTTTTGCTGGACCAAGCTACAGCCAGCCTGGTGAAGTGTTACGGCCAGTCCCACTTCCAAGGAGAGTTTGTGCTGGAGATCTCCAGGGATCCCTTCTAAACAACACCTCAATGAGTCTGCTTGGCTTCTTCAGGAACTATAGTGACAGGACAAGGGAGAACGGCTTCACACAGAAAGAGGGTAGGTTTAGATTGGGTATTAGGAAGAAATTCTTCCCTGTGAGGGTGGTGAGGCCCTGGCACAGCTGCCCAGAGAATCTGTGGCTTCCCCATCCCTGGAAGTGCTCAAGGCCAGGCTGGACAGGCCTTGGAACAACCTGGTCTCATGGGAGGTGTCCCTGCACATGGCAGCAGGGGGGTGGAAGGAAACCATCTTTAAAGGTCCCTTGCGATCCAAACTATTCTGTGACTGTGATTCTAAAATCAGCTCCCCTCCATGCTGTCCTGGGCAGACCTGACGCAGCCTTGTTGCACATCACCTCCCACCCCACACACCTCCAGCTCCCGCTCCTGACAGGTTCCTCCAGAATTCCCATCTCAGCCAGCTACCTTTCAGACAACACTTTCTCAAGATTGTTTTAAACAAAGGGAAGAAATTTTGGTGACACTTTAATACATAAAGTGCTTCTCATTTTCTCTGTGCCAAAAAGCAGAGCTTTCTAACACACTTCCTGAGTTAACATCAGGTGCTAAACAGACTCACGCATTGTTTTAGCAGGAGCCCACATTCTATAATAGGCTTTCTCTCTAACAGCTTGATATAGCCTCTTCCATTAAGCATTTATTGCTAATGCTTTGTGAAGTGTAACATGCTATATATGCTATCAAAGAATGGAGCTGCCACATACTCATTCCTGAGTAATGAAACACTTATGAACGGAAACGTAGGTTAAAGAGTTGTGAATTAAGTTTAATCTCAAGGAGATCATCTAGAGCTCTGCCAGTGTATCCCAGCATGCTGTCAGCAGGAGGTCTGGGATCCCAGCCCCTGGGGAACCCTCCTTGCCTTTGTTTTGGAGAAGTCCTTGGTGAAAGTGCTCCCAAAGCAAGAGTTTGCCTAAATACCACCAGGCTGATGGAGATCTTGAGCTCTTCCTCAAAGGGACTCCCAGAGAGCCACATACCCTGGTTATTGACTCTCTAATAATTCAATACAAACCCCAATTGTTAGGAACCCTGTTAGATGACATACACCTCCAGCTGAGAATTATCATATTTTTTCCTTATTATTCAATAAAAAGAAAATTAACCTTTTTTTTTTTTAATGGAGCAAACTATCTTCCCCTGGCAAGTAGCTGGGGTTTTTACATGATCCTTGCCTAGATAAGGGCACAAGGAGGAATCACTTGATACTACAGGGTACAGCCATAAAAGAAAATGGTGGCAAGACCGTTCCTTTGGAAAGAGAAATCATCTTGATCTCTCCCCTCCTGCTGGTATCACCCTCGTGGGGTCTACTGATACTCATGCTGCTGTACAGCAAGTCCTGCCTTTGTTCCTTTTCCCTGCAAAAGCAAGCCCACAGCTCCAAAGCCATTGCCCTGCAAACCCTACAGCAGGATCTTGGCATAAGGCAGGAGTGGGACTTTTGGTTGGTGCAAGGGCAAGGGATTCACCTTTTTCACACCCAGCTGTACCCTGGCATTCAGTGGCATTGGGACGACCAATTTGTGTGCATGTTCTTGAGGATTTATACGTATTGGAGTGGGACTGACTTTAGATTGGGTTGGGAGATGGTGTATTCAGTTAGGGATAACTCAGTTTTCATGGGGCAAGGATGAAGAACATTCTGGTCTTCAGCAGCATTTGCCAAGCTCACGACTGCTGGGCTTTTGCCCTGCATCATGGAATTCAATACCACTGGCTTTTTCCAGTGTCTGAGCTAAGTGACAAAGCCAAAACCTCAGTGACATCTCTGGGGTGAGCCAAATGGCAAGGCATTTTGGATGGTCTGGGCTTTGGTACCCAATTCAACATGCTTCTGAACAAAAGAACACTGAATGCCTAGATCTCCCCCATGAAAAACCCCTGAGGTTCTTGAAGAGGCTTCTGTGTGGTGAAGAAGCCAAGTCCTGTGCCTGTTTGGTCTTCCTTCCCATTACTTGTGGTTGTCTTGGTGAGAGTTCGAATGAAAACACCCAGTGTGGGTTGTATCAGGCTCCCCCCAGCCCAGCCAGCCCTTATGCACCCAAGATGTGTCACCTTAGGACACTCTGCATCTTGGACGGGAAGAGAAATGAGGGGCAGCCATGTGGCTTCCACAGAGCCAAAGAGCAGCACAGACTTCGGGGATAAAACACCTCAAAGGGCTCATGAAGTTTCTAGTTGCGTCCCCTGACACAGCGGGGACACAGAGATGGCCACAATTTGTGAGTGATATCCCAGCTAGGGTCCCACACACACACCCCCAAAGACTCTCCTGGGTCCAGCAGCATTGGGATATGTTATGCACATGTGCTCAGCTGATGAGATGAAACAGGTCACCTGACTTAATCCACAGACAGAGCACACTTGGAAGAGATGGAGAGGTTGAACCCTCACCACATGCAAAATCCCTTTACAGTTTGAAACCATGTAAAAGAAGAGTTTTCCACAGGCTCCTTGTCCTGGAAGTCAGATCAAAAATGAATAGAGTTGTGTGTGTTCTCCCTCTTTAGATGATGCATTTTCTAAACTTCTTCCAAGTGTTTCCAGATAAACAGAGGAAAAGTTCATCCCAGGCTGACATACCAGTGTTCATAACACTCATGGCAGGCCCTTGGAGAGCCTCTTGGCCCACTGGGCCCTGCATGGGCACAGAGGACCCCATAAAATCTCCCTGCTGTCGCTCCCCAAGCCCAGCGAGGGTCTTGGTGAGGGATCCATGGAGCTTCCCCCATGACAGTCTCCTTTCTTCCCAGTGCCCGTGGTTCCCTTTGTGTTTACAATAACACAGGGATGCTTTATTGCATTTCACCACCCGCTGCCATGGCAACCGGCAGTTGCTGTGTGCTGTAAAAATAACCCTCCTTCTTTGATAGATTTCACTTGAGTGAAAATAACCCTTAAAAATAGGTTGAAATTTCCATACTAAGTCTTCCAGGAGGTTTCAGTGAGGCAAGAATGAATTCCTCCAGCCTTGGCTTTAAGCTCTCACAGAGGAGCCCATGAGGATGCTTTTTAGGAGCCCCTGCTAGCTAGGACCCCCAGGGTTATGGTGGTGCTGATGACATAGAATCCTGGAATGGTTTGGATTGCAAGGGACCTTAAAAAATCATCTCATTCCAAGCCCTTTGCCATGGGCACGGACACCTTTTGCTAGACTCAGGGCCCATCCAACCTGGCCTTGAACAGTCCAAGGGATGGGGCATGCACAGCTTCTCTGGGAAACCTATGCCAGGGCCTCGCCACCCTCACAGGGGAGAATCTTTTCCTGAACCTATTCTCTTCCAATTTGAAATCAATCTCCCTTGTCCTTTCTCTAAATACCCTTGTAAAAAGTCCCTCTACATCTTTCGTGTAGGCTTCCTTCAGGTACTGGGAGGCCAAAATTAGGTCACCCCAAATCCTTCTGTTTTCCAGGCTGAACAATCCAAATTATCTCACCCTTTCCCCATAGGAGAGGTGCTCCACCCCTCTAATTATCTCAGTGGCCTTCCCTGGACTCACCCCAACAGGGGCAACGTCCTTCCTATGCTGGGGACCCCAGACCCCAGAGCTGGATGCAGCACTGCAGGTGGAAATGTACATGGGAAAAGGGCCATGTCCACTACCATTACGTGGCCCATGGTGCCATTTCTGCTCCATCAATGGATGGGCCAGTGGATGTGGTGGATCTTCTGGGCTTCTTGATATTTACTGCAAAGAGAAGAGGTAGTGCCCCCTCATTGTCCCCTCATTTGGTAGCCTAGCTGGGGTAAAGCTCAGCTTCATCTCCTCAGCTCCTGTGCACCAATGGCCTCAAAAAAAAGGCTTTTCCCTTCTCTAAGGCATAGGGACCATGGGAGCTGGTGCTCTCCATCACCACATTTTACCGCTGGCCATCAGGAAAGCTTCAGCATGGGTTTTGGATAGATAGATCAGAATGCATGAACAGACAGCACTGGATCTCTCCCCCCAAAAAAAGCTCTGCTCATGTCTGGGAGGCCTGTAATGGCCATCTCTCCACAGGCCCCATGCCCAGGCTCCTGGGGCAGCAATGCTGTGAGATTCATGGCTGATGCTGATGCTGGGAGAGGTTCAAGTCTCCCTCTTTTGCTCCAGAGCACCTGTACTGGTCCCAGCCAGCAGAAAGGTGCCCAGAGCCCTGCTCTGGATCAGTGAGGGTGTTGCTCTCACTCACTCATCCTCAGCCCAGAAGGTCTTTTTTTTCTCTTCTAGCTCATCTCTTTCCTTTTTGTTCTCCCAACCACTCAACTCCTCTACCTCCAAATAAAAGGCGATTCACATTTTAGAGGTGGCCCCTGATTCCTCCCATGAGTTTAGGTGAGTCGAACCATAAGAAGTGAAGTAATGAGATTATGATTAAAAGCACACCTTGATAGTGAAGCATCCATCAAGCTGTCATAGAAATCGTATCTCAGAGGCTGCTCTCATCAATCTGACCTTTCAATTATTACCCAGAGTTCATGACTCTAAGTGTATATAATTCCTACCTCAAATCTGGGAATACACGCCTTTGTTTTTCTGGTTTGCCTTCTACATGGCTGTGCGAGGTCCCCTTCACTGGCACATCAGCAATGCTTCATGATGCAAATTAACTTAAATTAGCTCTTCCCTCACCCAAAAGTTTGGTAACAAGATCAAAACACTACACGGGCACCTGAAGACATCTGTTTGAAATTTTTATCAGTATAATTTTGGCTTTTTCTCAGCTATTTTAAAGCCAAGGGCCACTAGGGCTAACTCCAGAAATGCTCCCAGCCCACACCCTGCTTTGGCTCGTGTCCCTATGGAGAGAGGAGGCTGCTCCAGCCGTGCCACAGCACTTCTCCAACAACAGGGAAGGCCCCTTCAATCCAGCCAGGACAAGCTCACCCATAAATCAGCACAGGTGATATATTCTGCCCAAACTGGAAAAAGCTTGGTTTTGTGAGCTACACCCCAGTTAACACAGTATTTCAGGAGCAGGATGGAGTCTAATTCAGCTTTCCATTGGCATCATTTGAGAAGTCCTCTGCATATCTCTCAGACCAGAGCACCACTCACCTCCAACCAGCTCTATGTATCCCACTCCACCATCTGTCCAGTCTGGGAGCTCTCAGGCTGAGATAGGACACAACTTGCTTGGCACCAGTTTGGCACTTCACTGGGTCCAAGTGAGTTTCCATAGGCCGCAGAGTTACCAAGCAATGAAATCCTGTCTGAGCCTTTTGTACAGTAACACATGTAGGACATCAGGCTGTCCACAGGGAATGCCCAGTACCTGGGAATGATGCATCCTCCAGCTCCATGCCAGCTCTGCTAACAGAAGAAAAAGAAAGAGCTGGCTCTTCCTACATAGCAAGTTAGGAAGGTTTTCCTAGACTGAATAAAACAAATTAAGCCATTTGCTTTATAGTTGTTCTCCAAAGGGACTATGTGGTTTTTTATAAAAGTAAACTTCCCTGCTTTTCCTGTTTGTGACTTTTCACAAACAAGAAATCACAACACACACATTACGGAAGAAAATAAATCCCTGGTTGGTAGAGAAAAGACAGAGGAAATAGATATGCCTTGATTTGGGATGTTTAACAAATCAGGCCCTGAAAGTATTTTCTGGCATTTGTACTATTGTAGGGTCTGTGCAGCTTTCTTGTATGAATAACTACTGAATGGAAGATCTTTTGCAAAAATCTCTGTACTTCTTAGAGAGCAGTACAAGTGCCTGAACTGTGGGAATTTCCACAAATGCCTGGAAACCAACACCAGACTTCCAGTGTGACCCTCAGTTCTGCAGCAAAGGTGTTCAGGTGAGACCAGGTGAGACCAGAAGAGAGGGAGTCAAAGACACCCTCAAAAGAGGGAGCAGCTTTCAGCAGTGACCCTGAGGCCAGCACAGCATTAAGGCATTTCTCTGCTAACACCTGTTAATCCACACAGCCCTTCCCAGTGAAGCTGAGGGTGGATCCCACACCTCCCTCCATTACAGCCCAGCCCAGCTGGCATCACTGTAGACTCATTGCTAAACCACTGCCATTACTGGCAAACCAGACACTTTTTCCAGGGAAAAAACATGTAGCAACATTTCAGGCACAACTCTGTTTTGAAAGCCTTACAAAAACCTGATTTATTGAAAGATTAAAGGCAAACAGCAATGCATCCCCAACACCCCCCAGCTCAGTGGGGGGAACAGTTGTCCTTCAGTTTCAAGATGAACACAGGACAAGGATTCATCAGCCATGCAGCCATCACAGTCTCTTTTTTAACATAACCCTTGTCACCAGCCCCATATGCTGCACTGTAGAGCTCTGAGAACTATCTCACCAATTCAGTTTAAATGTGTCCATAGCATGGGTTTCTCAAGAGATCCCATCTGGCTGAGCAACCAAGTGCCTCTCCCTCATGGTGCTGAAAATGAGCCTCAAGAAGCTGAGCCCAAAACTCACAGTCCAGCTCCTTGTGCCCTGCAAACCTAACCCCTCCAGGGGGTTCAGTCTTGTTTCTGGAAGCCCAATGTAGGTTCCCCTCTGTCTGAGGAAGAGGCCAGAGAGCCACACACCACTGCTGTCCTTTCTCTCCTCTCTGGCAGCCACATCAACAAGCAGTCTGGAGGCCACTACATCTGCAGTGCAGCCACGGGTTGCTCTCTCCCAGCCTGGCCTCCACGTCTCATGCCAGCAGAATCTGATGACAGCACTAGCTGGAGCTTCTCTGTCACGAAAAGGAGATGAAACCTGCAAAATCCCCACTTCCATTTTCCCATTCTCCCTCCGAGACCAAGCCTTCACTCTCAGGAGTGAAGTCTCTGCTGTTTTAGGGAAAAACATTTCATTTACATCTCCATAATATTGCAAAGGGAAGAGGGTAATTACAGTTATCAACTCTATCTGCTACACGGAACGAGCTGATGGGCTCATGAGTGTGTCTGACCAAGCAGTGTCCACCTCACCCAACCCAAAACCTGTGACTGGAGAAAGGTAGCCCCTTTGGCTGTGGCTGGGAGGGGGAGGAGAGGCCACCAGTTGTGTTCCTAGCGAGAGGAAAGTTCCCACTCTCTGAGAAGCAGTGGGGCTGGCACACTCCCACTTCACCTCCGCACTTAAAACGGTACTTAATGCCTCCCTTAAGGTGGTAACTGCAGTCGAGCTGTGTTGTCAGGAAGGCTCTAATCCTGTGCTAATTTATCAAATTAAAAAATGAGCATCCATGGAACACCAGAGACCTCCTATTCTCAGCGTCCCAGCAGAAAGCTGCATGATCCCTTTTAAAGAGGGTTGGGGGGGTTGTTGTTTTGCTTCTTTTTTTAGCCAAGAATATAAAATTAATAAAACAGGATTAAGGGAGATATGGTTTTAACTGATTCCTTAATCCCAGAGAATAATTAATGAGAGCAATGCACCACTTGGTTTGACTCTCCCCACATTTGAATAATAAATAGCATCCCCCCCCCAAAAAAAAAAAAGGAGGGAAAAGGAACAAGAAGGTTGAGCTGTAAATTCTTCTGCCATATGTATGTGTGCATCGCCTTCTGGTCTTGGTCCAGAAAATACAGATTATAAAGAAAGCAGAGACCAGTTTTGGCCACACACAGATGTGTTTAAGCCAAGATTTACAGGAATCTCCACATTTTTAAGGAAAAAAAATACCACTAAAAGTCTGCATAAATTGCCCATGCTAAGCTCTGCATGCAAACATCAGCCAAGACTCACTTGGGTGCTGCAATCCCAGTGCAACGTACCAGCCTCAGTCAGAGCCACTCCCTCTTTATATTCCGACCTGCATAAAATACAGGACCTGAACTCCTGTGACATTCATCCTCGTGTTCCCAACAACACCATGTGCCAAGGGCCTACTACAGGAACAGCTCTGTAAAGATGTGCAGATGGGATGTAGGCCACTGGGCTTGAACCACTGAATAGTTTTTTAAGTACAAGGCTACCTGTAGGGTCTTCTAGTCAACAGAGCTAAGGGGTGTGGGGTCCTCCAGCTTAGGCACCTATTTTATGGTGGGAGGAACCATCTTTCGGAAGGACAAGGAGCCCTCTGAGGCTTACATCTTAAATTCAAGTGTATCCCTACTGCCTTGCCTTGGAGATGGAACATGGCATCCTAGGACTTACTCCAAGAACTCCCAGAGACCAGCATGTCTCACAAGTGTCTCTCAGTTCCTGGCCACTGCTCACCTGTCCTGAGGAGCTGTTCTTCTGAGGAGTCCCAGCATGCAGAAGGAAGTTTACCATCAGGCAGCTTCTCAAAGGATGGTCTCACCACTCTTTATTAATCTTCTTGACTCAAAGGGGAAACAAAGATCTCTTGAGGAGTCCTTTTTTAACGGATAAATAGACACCAGTAGTGGACCTATGTCAGACTTTCATGTGACATCACCTTGACCTAGACAAGACCAGGCCAGCCCCGTTTAGGGGTAGGAAGCCCTGGATCCTAGAAGAGCATCTCATTTTTGGAGGCCCACACCAACTGACTGGGCGGGAGGTCAGGGACATAAGGAGGAACATCTGATTAGACACGGCCTCATCCCTGCCTGCAGCCCTTGTTAAGGCCAGCCTCTGCTTTGAACTCCTTCCTGATGAAATGATTAATGAATGCTGTGCAGACCTCTTCCTTTCCTTCCTATGCTTTCACCTGCCACACAGAGCAATACCAAAGGAGGTGATCATGACAAACACAGCTCTAATTCTTTATTAATATTAATCAGAGGCAACCTTTCCACTGAAACCAGAACCCGTGCACGTGTTGGCAGGGAGGGGATAATAACACGGTTGTGACATTTCTTGGGTAGGCAATTTTTTTTCCCCCATCTCGCACCTTCCCTTCCCCCCCTTTAATATGGGTGAGCAATACCTTGTACAAACAGAGGAAGGAAGAAGCTGATTAAATAGCAGAGTTGGAGCAAAATGAAAGAAAAAGCCCACTGCAAACATCTGCTGATTGTTTTAAACAGGCGGCACCAGGAGGTGGATTTCGGGTGATACCATGGTGGCTTCTCTCATAATCCCAGCTAAGGCAGCATTAGGGCTTTGGAGCTCAGGGTGAATTTCATCCAGTCCCTGGATGAAAGACGCTTAGGCAGGATAGCAAACCTCAGTCCCATCTCAGAGCAGGGCTGGGAGAACCACAAAGACACACCATAAAGCTGCCCTGAGCCAAAAGGGGCCCTTTCCTCGTGCCACCACACCAAAGGGGAAATATTACGGGTAGCAGTGTGGACACAGCCATCTCCCCTTCAGGTACTCACTGACACACATTCTTGCTGGTTCACATGTGGCTCAAGACAGGAAGCAGAAGATGAAGGTCCCAGGTCACCTACAAGATGCGCACTTTTCCAGCTAGAAGTGGGTTCACACGAACAGTGTGTGGGATCCATAGATCACTTTGGGTTGGAAAGGACCTTTAAAAGTCACCTAAATATTATATTTGCAGGGTAAGAAAAGCTGTTTGTGGGAGAAGCCATCCAATCCATAAGGAATGGAGATAAGCATGTCCCCCTCCTTACCCTAGGGGAGCTGGGGCGCTTTTCTCCAGCTGGGAGGATGGTAATTGAGCACAGGCAAGACCTACAGGTTTCCTTTACTGCCTAGTTGTTGATTTCCCAGCTTACCCCATCCTAATAGCCAAGGGACTGCAGGGAGACCTGTACCGAGAGAAGCCCTGGTTCTCAGCTGAGTGCAACTTCCCTCTCTCTGTCTCTTAAAACAAATAGATTTTCATTGAAATCAACATATTTTTCTGAATTGAATAGGTTTTCATGGGGACAATATATTTCTTCAAAACAATGCATTTTTATTACAACATATTTTTGTTCAAACCAATACTTTTTGACAACCAGATATTAATGACCAGGCCAAAGCCATAAATTTACCTCAAACTATGTGTTTACTCATGGAAGGAAATAATTTTTCTCGTACAAATACATTTTTATTTGAATCAATCCTCTTTTTTTCCACCCCCAAAAATCAAATACACTTCTGGGAGAGAAGGGGGAAAGATGCATACCCAGGAAAGCCCCTTCACTTTGACAGGGATCGAGTGCTCGTGAGGCTTGTCTCACTCCCACCTTCTAAAGCCCAGAAGCTCCAGAGGTCATGTGAAGCTTAAAACATAAACTTTTTTTCCCATTGCCAACATACCCACTTTGTCACCCAGCTTCTCGTAGGTCCTGCAGAAACAAAGGTAATGTCTCACTGCCCTTGCTTTGCTGTTTGCTGTTTGAAACTGTGTTTGCAGAACCCAGTAAAATAATCCAGAGCAGGGCAGAGATGCTCAGGCAGGGTGGTCCATGCAGCATCTCCATCCACTTTGAGGAAGCTTTTTGTTGCTCTTGGTTTTGGAAATCATTTTCATCTGAGGTGGCTGCTGCAAGGCCTTGGGGACACACACAAGGGACAGATATGTCTGGTTAGTCCTGCATCTTTCCTTGCAAAGCACCTCTCAAATCTCCTTGAAGCCCATGTGAGGGACCTGAGCGTCCCAGGCAGGGGTCCAGCCCACCAGAGATGTTGGTCCTGCACATCCCTGGCCCTGCAGAGCCCAATCCTAACCCAAAGCACTCAAAAATATCAAAATAATTCCAGCTAGAGAGATGTAGCTCCAGCAGTGAGGGCCTGAGAGGTGCAGGAGGAATAGGGACAAGGGGTTGGCATCGAGGCTGTGTTTGCTGGAATTGCAAAGGCTTTGGCTGCTATTTTTACTACTAATTCAAAGCCTAAGCAGGAGCAAACCCCTTATCTCCTCCAGATCTGTTTCCCCAGCTGACCACCCATACCAGACACATCCTCCCACCTCAGCAGCTGCCCACACTCACACACACCTGAGCCCTAATCGAGAAAAATCATTTTTTGGTGGCAAGTAGCTGCATTCAACTGCTTTGAGCCATATTTCCAAGCCTGGGCCTGAGTCAGCGCCTGGGGATCCCAGGCGCTCAGAACATCAGGGGCTGACAAGGGTTCATTTCCCGTGGCCCCTGTTGGCCACTCTTTGTTGAGCTTCCCCAGCCCATGTAAACATGCTAATTGCTTGGGCTCAGCACAGGGCTGGATGCTGCGCTGTTTGTTTTCCATTGAATAGGATTAGGGATTCTGACACCAATGATTAATCACTGTGCTGCAGACGGCTGACGAGCCCAGGGAAGGCGTCCTCTTTGAGCGGAGAGCGCACACAATCTCTGCCAAGCAGCTGCCACTGACTTCTATCTAACCCTCTGCATCTTGCCCTTTATCCTCCCTCTTCTCACAAAATGTCTCACATTTGCCAAGCCAACCCCAGGCTCCCAGGGTGCAGTGGGAGAGGTGCCCTGGGCACCCCCTGCCCTGCTCTCAGCCACCACGATACCCCATCCTCTGTGCCACTTCCTATATCAACTTATCCCTGCATTCTGTGTTGCAAAAACCCTCCCAACACACTGCAATGCTTCAGCCAGCCCTTCTCATACTACCTATTAATGGCCAGGGATATTCACAAAATTTTTCCAGCTGACATCACCAGGGCACAGAAACATCACATAGCAGCCACATCTCTTCACCAAGCTACGTAAAGCCACCAAGTGCCCCACCAGTGCCTGTCAATGGGCACAGGGCACCCAGCACTGGCCCCCAGGCCCCTTCCAAGTCCAAGTCCTGAGGAAGGCAGAGAAGAGCAATGGGAGCACTGAATGTCTTTGCCACCTCTACTGTCTGCTGACAGCTGCAGAAACATTTCTGTGCTCCCGTTTTGCCCAGCAGCAGGTGAAGAAGGGATAGAGCAGAAGAGGTGGGAGAGGAGGAAGGTTAGAGAAAGCAGCCTTGCAGGAGGAAAACCTCAAATAGTTGCAACCTTTGCGATTACCTCTTCTCCTGACCTTGCAGAAGGAGTGCTGGAGGCAAATCCACCCATCTCTGCTGGTGTCTTTTGCGACATACTGTCACTCAGACAAGCAACATTCTTAATGGGTTTGTGGGAAAGGCCTGGCCTGCCTTTCCATCTGTACCTTCTGCCGGCTCCCCTCTCCAGCACTGCCTCCCCACACGACATTCCCTTGAATTATTTAGACTGGTAAATCTTCCTGCATCTCACATCTTTAGTCCATCTGTTAGCCAGGGCTTTGCCTTTATAGGAACTGTCCTTTATGCGTGCCGGCATCTGTCAACAGTACACTTGCCTCTTTTATTCATGATCTTCCGTGGGAGATGGTACAAGCTGCAGAAATGCCTCATTTCTGGTATGCATTTCATTTTAATGGAAGATTACATGACTGGGGCCCATTTTATTACTTCTTGCCCTGCACATTCATCCATCACAAGCCCCATTTGCTGAGCCTGCACTGGGACGGCAGCCATCAGCCTGCTCATGTCAGATTCCTCCCGTGCTGCTCTCTCCCCCCCTTCGGGATGGGGAGGAAGCACATTGTGTTCGAGGAGGGGAAGGACAGCAAGGAGAACTGATCCACCACAGGGCTGAGAGTTAAGTCAGGGTGGTGGCTAAACCAAGCAATTCTGGGAAACAGGCCTGGGAATCAAGGGGTCTCACCCTGATGTGTCTCCTACATCCATGTTCAGCTTCACATGGTCTCTTCCCAACCCACACCACCGATGGATGTTGGGGTGTGGCTGCCGAGTACCTCAGGCCTCTTTGGAAAGACTCCACACCCCCAAATAAACACACATATGTTCCTTAGCTCCCTTCCTCAAGCCATCCATGATTCCCTGTGCATCCCGCTCCCACCTTGCACACACACACACACTGCTCACACGCAGCACCGGGAGTGGCATAAATAAAATCAGTGTGAACCAGCAGTGGTAATTAAGCTGCTGGTGGTATTTGCAGGCTCTCTTTCCTGTAAGGAAGGTTGCATGCAATTAGTGAAAACATTTTGGACTGGCAACAGTGCCAGTTTGCTCTGTCCTTTCTTTCAACTCCCACAGAAACATGAGGACCCCTGATTATCCTCCAGACTGCAAAAATAAAACCCCAGTAAAAACATTCCACTTCTACATTGTGGTTCCCTGAATTAAGGGTTTACTGTGACCTGAGGCAGCAAGCAGGGTCAGAGGGGCCAGAGATGGAGGTGAACTCCTCAGAGATGTGGGGACTTCCCCAGCCCACAGTCCTCAGGCAGCATGAGACACAGGTGGCCATTTTGACCCAGAAAACAGTCTCTGTCCTCAAAAATCTCAGCCATGAGACCTTTCACCAAGAAGAATTTCTTCTCCATCTTGTTCAGTTGAGATTTCAACATTTTCACTAAAGATTTGCTCCAGAAGTCAGGGCAACCCTGGTGTCTTGATGTGGTTCAGACAACACTTTTAGTTTAACTTGGTTAGAAAATGGGACTTAGATGAAGTAATGTGAGCCAGTCCTCAGCTGAGACTCCAAGTCAGTCCTTGGTAGGCTTCAAAGCATGGAAAACCTGAACAATAATCATTCAACGTGTGGAAAACCTGAAGCATAGTCATCACTGTTGGCTGGGATGCCAGTTCTGGCTGGGAAAGAAAAATGAGCAGCTTTTGGATGACAAGGAGCCCTATGTAAAAGCCAGTATTCTTGTGCAACCTACAATATTAGTACATACTAAAAAAATAGGAAAAAATTGCCATAAATAACGTGCTAACTACCACAGTGGAAATTCAGGGGGAGAGAGCCCAGACATGCCTGGAGAAGAAATATGTAAGGCAACTGTCTCCAAACCAAGTGGGATGAGCTGGAAGAGGCCAAGCAGCTCCCGCAGACAGGGAAGGAGCCCTCGCCAGAAGTTGCTCCCACACACACGCACGGTGCTTTGGAGTTGGTGGGGAAACCTGCGAGTGAGAGCTCCTCACCCAGCAGCCAGGAGGAAACAGCACCACGTGTGTCCCACATGGCAGGAGAAACCAGGAAGAGTCTGGGCAAGCAGCTACAGCAGAGAATGAGGGAAGCAGACGATACATTTCATCAGGTTGTGTAGATAAATGGTCACCGTAACTTCCATCTAATATTCAACACAACCTCAACTCTGCCCCTATTTCACATCCAGTACCCTCCTCTAGTAGCTGCTCTCCATATCATCCAACCTGATGCCATAACTCAGCAATTTCCTTTCAGGAATCAATGAGAACAAATGAAAATTTAATACATTCTCCAGACAACCCAACTCCTTTCTCTCTCCCATGGTAAATAAATAATGTGGTAGTCAAATGATGGATGGAGTGCTCGGCAATCAGTGGCTGAGTGCTATTAGGGGCCAGGAAGGATGGTGGAGATGTGGTCTAGCACAGGATGACATGGTGGCCATGGGTGATTTCAGCACACAAAGAAACCAGGAGTGAGAGGGGAGGCACGGGGAAGTGTCTGGTTGATGCAGGAAGGGGGCATGGAGCAGGCTGGGCTGTTTTGTTAGGGCTTATATACAGGGTTTATTTGGTTTCTCCACATGACTAGATCCAAATCCTGGTGCTGTCAATGAGTAAAAAACCAAGTGAAATTCCTTTTGTCTTCAGCCAGGTTTGGGTCAGGAGATTTGGCTGGATGAGGATGTGAGATTTTGGCTTATCTGGCAGCAAGTGGCTAGAGAGGGCAGAGAATGGTCTGAGGGATCTTCAGCCAACACAGCAGAGGGACAACCAAATGCAGATGCACTGCATGTCTCTCAGAGCCAACAGGAAAGGTGGGAAAGTGGAGCTAAAGAACTACGGAGCAGAGACCTGACTGCAACATCACCTGGACAGGAAAGAAATGAAGTTTCTTACTTGCTCCCCAGGTTGGGTGGCCTTGTACAACCTGTGTCCAGGGACACATGCTTGTCTAGGAACTGTATCTCACCTCAAATTAAATGCAGAGGTTTTCCCTATTCCCTTTGGGCTGTGAGATGTGTCCCTGGGGCTCCCCAGGACATGGCCAGGTGGAGTCAAGACAGGGCTCTTGGAGGTGGAGCTGGGATGCACTTAGCAGGACCTGATGGGGAAACAACTGTCCACCTGCAGATCCAAAAGTGTGTGGTGGACAGGACAGACGGTGGCTGCCAGGGACATTAACCTGGGCCAGATCTGCACATTTTCACCAGGACAGAACACTGCACTCATTAACTTGTAATAATCCATACCTTCAAGCCCAGGTTTGAGGCTCAGATCTAGGAACCTGAGGGAGCACTGCTGACCCCATTTCTCAGTGCAAGCCACTGAGTAAACACAACATCTGTGCCTCCCAGAGGCTGGGTCCCAGCTGGTGTGTATGGTCCTGCTCGCATCCCCCTCTCCTGCACCACGTAGCTCTGGCTTCCAATCCCATTGAACTTCAGGATGCACAAACAGTGCCTGCTCTGCCTGGTCCCACAGCTGTGCTTATCTCCGAAGCCTACTGTGTACCTCCTTATCTCTGGGGAGAGCCTCTGTGTAAATATTGCTGTAAATTCTTTGGCTTCCCTTCCAAGTCACGCTGTTCTTTAATGCCTTCCTTGTAAGACCTGCTTGCCCTACCCCAAGCCATTAGCTGTAACAGGACGTTAATAAGGAGAGGGTTTGGTATCTCTCAGGGATGTTGACCTCTTTCACTAGAAGCAAGGCACCCATTACAGAGCAATGATAAATCACAAGCCTTCCACTCCTTCCCCAGCAGGCACTTCTTTGCATGCATAAACACACACAAGAGGCGCACACGCTCCCTGTATTAACTCAGGCAACACCCAAAAGCTTTGTCAAGCCTGGGGCCAGCTCATCCCCTCAGGTCTCCCTCACCTCTGTGCATCCTCACAGAGCAAGGCACCCTCCAGCCTCTGGGTCTCAGTGTGGTCCTCCTTTCTGCAGGTCATAGCTACATTCAGGTGTAGTTCCAAGATCAGTGAGCCAGAGCATCAGCTCTTGAAACCATGGTGCTGCCAGAGACATCACAGATGTTCACACAGCACCAGGTGGACACCCAGTGAGCTACGGAAGGACAAAAATCATCACTGTGCTCCCTCACGGTGGGACAGCGCCTCCCCATCACTTCTGCCAGTCAGACACAGCCTCTTCCCAAAGAAGGCAGAATTTCTCCAGACAGCCCATATTTGTTATATTGAGGAGCTGTTGTATTCAATGTTGAGTGCAAGCTTTGCCCATTGACCTGACCCAGCAGAGAAGACACAGCAGGCCTTATGACCTACACAGGGAGTGGGACACACCAACAGGGACCTTTGGATATCACCAGAGCTGGGCTGCCACCATCCCTGTCCCCAAGCTCATAAAATCATAGAATATCCCAAACGGGAAGGGACCCACAAGGATCATCAAAGTGCAACTCCTGGCCCTGCATAGGATTACCTCAAGAATCACAAGCTCTTCTCCACCTGAACCAACCTCAGACTCACAACTACAAAACAGCAGTCTTACAGATACCAGGCCTCCAGAAATTTTCCTGACATTCTTTAACACATTTTTACACCATGACAACCAATTCTTAAAAACCTTCTTCCATTCCTCTCTTTATTTTTTCCTTTTGTCATAAAATCAAAAATACACTTGGAGACCTTGCTGGCTTGAGCCTTCAGATTCAGACTTTGAGAGCTGACAAACCTGTTTTCACTGTTGTTTTTTAAGCAAGGAGGAAAAAGAAGCACCCAGCACCAAAAGCAAGAAATTTTGCTGAAAATTTACATATTCTGAGAAAAATTCTGCTCTGGCAGAAAAGGGGAAAAAAAAATCAATGTCTGTTTGTCAGAGAATTGCTTTTGACAGGAAACTTTTGACCAGGTCTAACAAGCAGGGTTGGACCTGTTGGAGCAGGAGCATGGGTTTCCTCATCCATCCTGCAGTTTGCAGTGCAGGAGTGCTGAGTCCAGCCAGCCCCTGTCTACATTAGCAGCCAGTTTGCTCTCAGCCCTTCATGGAGGAGCTGGAAAGCTGGAGAGCATCCGAGCTGTGCACATCCTTGTCCAGGGTTGTGCTCCCATGCAGCAGCTCCAGACGGGGAATGGAACATCTTCCCGGCATGCCCTCCTCTGCACTCATAAACAGCCTCTTGCAGCCACCTCTGCTCATCCTTTAATTACATTAAGGCAGGATTTCTGCTGAGCTCAGGACAAAGCTGGGTGCCTGGTGGTGCGGGGAGAAGTGGGTGTTCCTCCTGGTCCTGGCTCTGCTCACCCCATCCCGGTGTTCTGCCTCAGTTTCCCTGGTTTGACAAGTGTTCCTCACCCTCACACAATGTTGCTGTCATCTAGTTGCAGCTAAATACTAACCCACACTCACAGAAAATTTTTTTGCTTAGTTTGAACAAACAAATTAAAAAGCCCCAAATTATCCCAGCTGACTCAGAGCAACAAGTCTAGTCAGAGAGGATTGAAGGGTTGGATCCAAACAGCTGGGGATGGATGAGTCCCCTCCATTCCTGCACTGTGTCCTAGCACAGCTGTTTCCTTGGCTGTTGTCCTACTTTGGAATCCGGCTGCTGCATTTAAAACTTCTCTGCTTTTCCATGCTCACCTCCTTCCTGGCAGCTCAAGGGCTTCTGCTCCCTGGGGCTGTCATTAATCGGTTGTGATTAGAGGTCGGCTATAACCCTTTCACAGCAGCCTCTTGACTTCACTCTCACCCTGGGGGATGCACTCAGGGACAGAGCAAGAAGCATGTTGAAATATGGCCTTTTTTTTTTCCCCCTTCCTTACTGTAAAGCCCTCGCTGTCATCAGAGTAAGGAGCTGTTCACACTTGTGACACAAAGCCAGGAAATCAAGGCGCTCTTACTCCAGACTCTGCAGCTGGTTAATGACCTTGGGCAAAGGGCTCCATTTCTCTGTGCCTTAGTTTTCAGTGATACTTTAAAAAAAAGTATGGAAGAAGGGAAGGATTGTATTTCTAATAAGGGTGCTGGCTCCAAAGATGAGACCTAGAGGGCAAAGTGACTGTGACACCATTAGCAAGCTGTGTCACCAGCTCTTGGTAGCAGGGAGAGTTTCCGAGGAAGGTCTTTTCCAGCCTAAATGAGATGGGAAGGCACAGGCTGATGGTGAGAGCTGGGCTGGGCAAGGCTCATCAGCCCTGCACTGAACATAGTGGTCACTGAACCACTCAGAAAATGGGGTGGGGACAACAGGAATTCACTGTGGGATTGAGCTCCATCTAAGTCACTTTTTACAGGACCACATACATGCAACAAGATCACAACAGCCTTTTTGCAGTCCAAGTAGCCCTGTAGGGGCAAACATGACTTCAATTATATGTGATAAAGGCAGTCTGGTATGGTGGGATCTGCTCTCAACCTGCAGCTGCCTCACCATGAAACCTGTTTGCTCCCAGCACATTTCCATTCCCTGCCCCACCTGGAGCAATTTAGCAGAGGAAGATCTCTCTCCCAAGGAGCAACACAACAAGACCCAGGCTTCAGCTATGCATTAATGCCATATAAGTAACCACGGAGCCATCAGAGGTGCAAATCCGCTTCGCTGTCCTACATGATAACACCCTTATGAAGGGACAGCTCATTTGGCAGGTTATTCCCTGCCAGGATGAGGGGGATGATAAGGACATCGGCTCTTCTAACCTGTTGGTAAATTGATGGGAGGTGGATTCCACACAAGCCCATAAAATTAATCCCTACAGATCAGTCTTGTCTCACCTATGTTCCTTCAATTGCCTGGCAAGCAAAAAAATATGCACAGGTGATGATGAGGGTACCTAATCTTCCGCTAGTAGGAGATGGGTTTCCATTCAAGCCCAAGACTTCAGGATGACCATAAAGGCAACTCTCCAGCCTAGTGTGAAAGAGAGCCTTTAACATGTCACTATGCAGAGGGGTAAATTATGCCATAGTAAGTCATCGATTCTTCTTGTCTCTACTGGACAAGGATAGCTGAGAGGACCTGGCAGTGAGGACCATGTTGGGAAGGATGGGAAAAAGAAGCCAGTGCAGAGACATTGGTTTAGGACATGCTGTCTGCCTCTGTGTTTCTCAGTCATGGTCCCAAAAAGCATCAAAGCATGCTGCTGCCAGGTCACAGCATGAGGATGCAGCAAGAGTCACATTGTCATACACATAAGGTGTGTTGTCACCTATCTACACGTTCAACTGTCCAGCCAGACCTTTAGTGGGTAAAAACTTGTAGGTTTTAGACCAAACCCATGGAAAACTGGACCTTTACCAGGAGCATTGTTCCTGCTGGTCATATTTAAAATGGCACCACTGAACGGGAGGCAGCACCATTCCCACTGACAGATGAGTGAAACAGCAGGTACAACTGGGACCAGGTAACAGAGCTGGGAAGTTATGTCCTGAGATACAGAGAACATTCAAATCCTTTTTATGTGGACACCTCTGAGTGCTGCTATAGGTAGCAGAGGAGCTCAGAAGAAGGGTTAGCAGTGGATGGGAATGCCACTTGATCGAAGAACAAGTGCAAGGGCTTTAAGGATGAATTTGTACCCGGGACAGGTTCACACTGGCTTCAGAAAAATATCAGGCACGGTACCTGCTAGAGCCAGGGATCCTCTCCAAGAGATGGGGAAGCCCTCAGCTTGCAGTCAAGCAGAACACTCCTTCTAGAGGTATTACGGCTGTAAATAAATTGAGTCACATGTCACTGGTGGCTGAGAAATTTGGGGAGAGAGTCAGGGATCAAGTGGCATAGGCATGACATGGGGCAGAACCAGGATCTGGAAGTCTCCCCTCCTGCTTCTCAAAAGGAGCAGAGAAAGGAGGGGCTGTGGCAGGCAGCAAAGGGGCTGAGGACCAGGCAGAAGAGCCCTTTGAAGGGGATAAGAAAAAGGCCAGAGGGGGGAAAAAGTGGACAAGGAGTGAACAAAAAGTGCTCATAGAGGCTGGGGAAGGGAGGCTGGTTGCAAACTGCACCTGGAAAGCCAGACCAGCCCATGATAATTCTTACCACTCACACAGCTTTTCCATGAAGATATATTCCCAATTGTTGGAGTCAGAGGCTATGGGTTGTAGGAAGCAACTCACAGATTTCAGAGGTTTCTTGGCTATAGCTCTGCTCAACAATACCTGCTTTACTGGAAGAAAAAAACACAAAAAGCAAAGGCTTCTGCATGTTCTTTCCCAGTAGCATGCAAGTATTCGTCCATTTGTAAACTTCTGGAAGCTGGTGGAGTTCAGCACTAGGTGTACTTTCCCAAAAGAAGAGGGCAAAAGTGACATGGTTTTGTGAAAAATGAGGGCATTTATAATGAGATCCTTCTGGGCATCATTGGAACTGGGATTCCCTGGAAGCTCTTCAGTAGGTTAACTCCTGTTGAAATGAGAACATCAGTGAGCAAGGGCCACAGGGACCCAAACAAACAGAACTGCAAAAGTCTGTTCCCACCAGCCAGAATTTGGGCTTTTTATAAAAAGTTGCTGTTCTGGCCACATCCAATCCACTTACCTTTCTCGCCTAGAGACATGACTTGAGCAGGTCCTCTCATAGAGGCCACACATGGACAAGTCCTGGAGGTTGACGACACAGTCCCTGGATCAATTTTGAACCTCGGGGGGTACTTCAACCTCAAAGCAGCACATTTGGGTCACCTCTCCTGCTTACACTAGTACCAGTTCTTTGGCCCTGGAAAGTTAGACCCACTCTGTGTCAGAGCTCAGCTTTCCAGAACCAAGTTTGAACACTTCGGTCCCTGGAGCCTCGCCTGAGCTGTCAACATAGTGAGGGGGAAGGAGAAATGTACTGTCAGGAAATGCAATCTCTGAAAAGTGCAGAAATCCAACTGTGGGAGGATTTACAGGAGTTCAAAACTAAGGGACGCCAGGAAAGACAGCTAAATAAACACATAGATCATGCATCTTGAAAGCTGATGTCAAGATCGTAAAAAATCAACTCGATTATAGGAGCAGACAGGTGGCGATTGGTGCAACCCCTACGTCGTGTCCTGGAGCCTTTGGCTGGCCCTGTCCACTGGAAAGAGCACCCAGCAGATGTTTTCCTGATTATAAATGATGTATAATTTATAATTCACAGCTTTGCACTTAAAACGATCCTGAAGCTGTGGGGAGGCTGAGGGGTAGAGAGGCCAAATCCCTCCCATCCATTAATGCAATAAGGCCCCATCACTTCCCAGTGACATGGATAACAGGCTGTTCCGGTGATGTGTTAGGGACTGGGTGCTCTCAGCAACAAGTATGGGGGACCTTAGAACATCAGTTTGATGCCATTGAGTCACCTGCTTCTGCATCCTGCTCTAGAGCCACCAGGAACATCCACCATGAGACAGCAGTGGAGGTATATTGCTCCTAGGAAGAAAAGTCCCTCTCAGTGCTCTGCCAGGCTCTGCAAAGGGCAATCAAGCTCTTTTAATCCTTTCCTCTCTCTTCAGAAGTTGACTGAGTCTTGCCAAGATGTCCGTGAGAAGTTTGCAAGTGTTATGGCTCATATCACTCAGAATTTGGAGAGCAGCACCTTGAAATGGAAAATCCAGCACTTCCTCCCCCTTTGGAAAAATCACATATAGGGGCCCACAAGGGAAAACAATGAGCTATAAAAGGGTTCTGAACATCTTTTCTCATCTTGGCAAAAAACACTGCTCTGGGCTTTGCTAGCAAAAGAAATTGAGCACCTCGAATGCCTGGTTTCAGAGATAATAAACAGACTTGCTCCTGGCCAGCTGAAATTGCACCAGCAATCCCAATGGCCTGATGTTCCTGGGCAAATCTCAGTGTTCCCCCTTTACCAACGGCTGAAACCACATACCCTGGGCTGGGCACCCAGAGTGACACTGGGATGTCACTTGTAGAGCCACAGGACATGCTCCCCGCTGGGACATGGAGGAGCACAGCCTGATGGAGGGATGTCCACTCAAGGGCCAGAAGAGCTGATGGGGTCTTGCCCAGAGCTGCCTCAGGTGGTTTCAGGCTCATGTGTGAGTAAGAGAGGACTTCGTGGGACAACAGCTGGCTCCCAGGTTACAAAGTGCTACTGCAGCTGTGCTGAAAAACCCCCCGTGGGCTAGAGGGACTACCCAGCTCAACTCCCTGCTAACCCAGCACTCCCTGCTCACATGGCCACATTCCCATGGGGAGAAAGTGGAGCAGATGCAGACAGCACGTCCTGGCTTGCAGCACTGTCCTTCCCAAAGGAGCTCCCACTGAGGCTGGGAAAGACGCTGGAAACACGGCGAGGGCCAGGGAAAGGCTGCTTGCCCCGGTGGGGCTCAGCCCGAGCCCCCCAGCCAGGTTTCCCTGTTGCCGGCAGCCCAAGCCAGCAGTCTCTGACCCCCCTCTAGTGGCTATAAAACATAGCCAAGTTCACGAACCCGCCGCCACAGCCACCTTCTCCGAGCGCCAGGCAGGCTCTAGGTGCTGGCATCCCGAGCTGGGGGTCAGCTGGCCCCGGCAAGGCGAGGGCAGGCTCTGGACCAAGAGAGTGATGGGATGCCCAGCCCAGTTCCATCTCCCAGCTCAAACCGACCCTCTAGCCCTGCTGCAGGGAGAATGCTGAGACATGGGGAGAAGGTGGTGCCAGGGCCATTTTCCATCCTACCCCTTCCACGTATTAATAAATAAATTAATTAAAATATAAAAGCAAAGATCTTCCTCCAAGTCCCCACAGAGCAGTGGAAGAGGCCACCAGAGGCAATCTTCCTCCACACTGAGGAGCCCTGCAAGGCTCTGCCCTTGCTCTGGAGCACAGGGCACACCCAAGGGGAGCAGACACACCTGAGGGCTACCTGCACAGCAAGGCTGGGAGCAATCGTGCCCCTGCTCCACCCCAGAGGCACAGCCTTCACCAGGGACAGATTTGAAGCCACTGTCAACTACGACAGGACAAGGAACCAGGCAGAACTTCCTTGCTGCAAGGCCCAGAGGAGACCCCACTCTCTGATCCTGAAAGGATGAGAGTTGGCAATGTAACCCTCTCATGGGAAAGCAGCAGCCCTAAGGCAACACAGCGCAGAGGCAACAGCATTCCCTGAGAGCTTCTTCCTCCAGCCCCAAGGACAAAAAAGGAGGATCAAAGCCAGCTTCAGAGGAGGCTTTAGATGGTAACAGGCACAGCCTCACCTGTAGGGTTGATAAGAGCATCTCTGCAGGGCTAGGATCCCAAATCCCAAAGGCTTTCCTGCTGCAGCAGGCACACATCCACACACATCCTCCCAAAGAGGCCCATGGGCTGTGTACCCCTCCAGCACTCCTCAAGTTCACACTGAGACAGTGCCATGAACATTGAACCAGACACAAAATGATTGTTATAATAAGTGCTATAAAACATGCTGGTGCTTTTTAGCTTGGTTCCCAAGGAAAGTGGCTTATGCAATTATACCGTAGGCTTGTGTGTTTCAATTGCTTTGGAACCTGTCAGCTAATTTTAACCCAATTTAGCAGAGAGACAGAAAACTCAAAGAGTTTTAGTTTCACTAGGCTGTCAGCTAAAGGACAGACACCTTCGAGCAAGGGCTGCAGCATGAGCTTAGCCTCTTACCAGACACCAGAGACTCCCCATGACCTTAACAAGCAACCCAATGCAGGAAAGGGGGGATACAAGATCTCCCATCCCTCACCCAACCTCACGACAAACCTGTGGGAAAGCTGCCTTTCCACCTGCCTCAATTCTAACCATTAAACCCCATCATATTTCATTTTTTCTCTGGGAAGCTTAGTTCTTTTCATCCTAAGTTTTTGATAAACTAAAAAAGTATAGTTTCCTTTGGCCAGTGATTACCATCAAACACCATTAAAAGAAAATCTTGAGAATGCTTTTCACCAGAAATTAAGTTATTCTTTTTCCTCTTTTTTTCCCCCTCTTTTTTAATTCCTCACTAAATAAGGGCAAGAGAAATACCTGATCATTTTTAGGCAAAAGTGTAAAAAAAGTGATGAAATACAAGGCAATCCAGTCACATTTGGATGGAAGAAATGTTCTATCAGCTACAGAGTGCTGGCCCCTGCCAAACATCTGACCTTGAAAGATCAGGCCAGGCTTAGTATGCATGGTACAGACAGGGTTTTAATACAAGAGTTTCAGCTATATATAGGAACTCATCCATTTTCATTCTTTAAAACAAAATGCAGAAGAAAAGCCTTGGTGGAGCCAGGGTGTTTGGTAGCCAGTGTACTCTGGCAGCACTGAGAGGCTGACAATGCAGGAGAGCCCAAAGGAAGGAGCCTGGGAAACCGCTCCAGGGGATGTGGTGTGAGACCATGGTTAGTGGTCAGCTCTCAAAACACTCTGCTTGTGTTTGGCTGGGGCTGTCAAGATGAAATTAATCTTGCCTGGGCAGTCAAAGTTTGGATCTACCTTTGCTAGCCTCTAATGAAAAATGCATAGTGACAAGCACTGGAAAATCCCTGACACTCAGCACCAGAGGGTACATTTAAATAATTCTATGAATATAGATCAATAAAACTAATGCACTTATAGCTGCTGTGTGAAGTGTTCAAGCTAGAATAAAAGTCATTTCGTATTACAAAGCCCGGTATTAATTCCTTGCACCTATTGTTTTACATATTCAATTAATCTTAGTCAGCAGAGAGAAACTCATACACGGTATTAAAAGCACGAGGCACATGAGGCTGTATCCGAGAGCCCAAACATCTTCATAATCAGGAATGAGCTTGGAGGAAGATACCCCTACAAGAGCCCACTGCCTGCAGGCTGGAGGATAAGACACCATGTGGGCTGGAGAAAAGAGGATGGCTATGGCCATGCTGGGACTTCCAAATCCCTGTGAACGTGGTCTCCAGAACAGCACATGTCTCTGGGGACTTGTGCAGAAAGGGATCTCAAAGCATCAGGAACTGCAGGAAGAAGCACCTTCACAACGGAGGTGGGGTTGGAATGAAGACCTGGAGAACCAGCTGCTGCAGTGGGGTTCTCTGCAAACCTCCCTGGAGACAGATTTGGCCCGCAGAAGAATCAAGGAGACGATATTTTCATTGATATTTTCAGATGTTTATTCCTCCAGCCGCACATGGCTGAAGCCTGGCACGGACTGCCACAGAAACAGCTCTAGAGTCATCTGAACACCCACCGAAGTACAGGATTCTCCTGCCGGGTACATTTGAAGTGGCCAATAGGGGACAGGACTGGGGTACATGTGACCAGGGAGCAGGGAGAGGGAAACCCCGTGCCCTGTCATGCGTCCACCCCAGGGCCCCCTCCCCCCAGGGAGGGCGCCTCCTCAACTGGACACTACAAGACCCAGCCATTTGCCTGTGATTCACTTCCAGTACCAGCCAGAGGAGCAGAGGAGGTGTGAGATAATCCATAAGGTTGGACTAAGAGCCTTTCTCAGCCTTTGTGGGACTCGTTTGCCAAAATTTCTCAAATGCCAGCACGTCTCACTTAGCTGCAGGGAAAAGCTATTCATTGAACAGCTATTTTAGGGATCTCCTCAGGAAATTTGGAGCAGAAATCTGTTGGATATGATAAAACATTACATTAGAGGTCCAGACCATCAAACCAATTAGTCTAAAAGCTGTCAGCCTGGACTTGCCAGCCCCTGCATTTTCAAAACCGTACTTTGTGTGGACCCAAAACCACTTCACATCACATGACTATTGGTATTTGAGTGCCCCACACTGCTGTGAACCCAGACCAGCCTGAGAGCTGGGCAATAAATCCAGCCATGTCTTTGGAAAGGTTAGCTCTCGTCTGGTAACTGAGGGAAGAAGAGGCAGAGAGTTCTCTGGTATCTCCCTTGGGGCTACTAAAAAGGTTTGGAGGTCTTGACTCCAGCCACACTGCAGGTCCCCTCTCAACAGAGGTACTCCAGCAAAACACCCAGCCCCAACTTATCCACCTCTGACTGTTCAGAGCATCCCCTCTGGAGGCACTGACCAGCTCTCTAGAGGAGGAAACAATCAGGCATGTCAGGTATGTCACTGCTCTCCCCACTGCCACCACACATTTACCAAAATGGGGTCTGGGTCTCTTTCTCCAGCAAAGGTCATAACCTTTGCCACCACTGTGACATTCATTAAGCTGACAGTGCTTAACACACTGCTTGCTATAATGAATCTGATGTTGGAGGGCTGATCTGTTCTGTCACTGGGCAAGAGAGTGCCCTTCAAGGTGGCACCGCTGGCCCACCCTCACAGCTGCTCACCATGTGTCATGCTTGACTCGCCCAGCACTTTACAAACCAGCCGTGGACTGTTGACCAAAATGACAGCACACTCTACATTGGGAGCAAAATCTATTCAGTGCCTTCAGAAAAGCCCTATACCTCGATCCCAAAAGACAAAGGAATGCTTAAATAAATACCAAAAAAAAAAAAGCCCACTGAAAGCACAGCATCCAGTGTGAACCAGCACATAGAGAGCACCATTGATAGAGATCTATGTTAGCCTATTAATAACACAATGCTAGGTTTGCATCTGGACTCATTTTGCTTGTATATTAATCATGTACGTTCCATAAAATAAGCCTTGTGTGTTGCCACAAGGTAGGACACCCTTATTCCCACATGGCAGGTTTAACGACTTTGCAAGACTAACAAAGCCCTGCTTTCTGAAAGGAGGATGGAGCTGGGTCCCTACCAAAGTGAGGTTCTCAGGAGGTAATAAAACACCAAGGAGATGCTATCTACTGGATTTGGAGCATTTCACTCCCTTGGAAGTCAGGTCGACAGCTGATTTAAAGTTTCCAGCTGGGTCATACAAAAGTCAACAGCGGCTGCATCCAGCCAGGTTCAGAGTTTGAATATTTATGGTGTTGATCTGAAATCCAGATATCCACAAATAATCCAAACCCATTAATTCCCCCCTTATCCAGAGGAGAAAGCTCTCTGGACGTTAATGACCATATTTCTAGGGTTACCACGGGATCATGGGCAGAAGGTTCTTTTTTCTGTTTCTTTTTTTTTCTTATTATTCTTTTTTTTCCTAACTGAAGGTTATTATGCATTGATGGCAGCTTGTCAGGCAGTTCCCGCCAGATCTGCCTGTCTTCCAAGAAAACTGGAGTGGGCACCATGTGAGTGGAGCTGTTTGGAAGCACTGAGACTCTTGTGTCCAGGTCAAGTTCAGTCCACCAGGGAATTGCCTGACAAATTGCCATCATCACTGCACTGCAGTGCAGGAGTGCAAGGTAATCATCCCTGCTCGCACGCTGGCCAGGGAGCTGCCCAGCACGGCCGTGGGAGGAGGCACGCATATCTCCCAAGGAATGCTGCCCAGGAAGCACTCTCACCCAGGAGATGGAGCAGTCCCGCTCCTTTGTCCTGCAGAAATCGGTCTGAGTGCTCCCCTCCAGGGCTCCGCGGACATAGATTCCTGCACCCCAGGGCTCAGCTAAGCACAGTGACGGGGTACTACATCCCATCATGGGCAGAGCAGCCTCCCGCGGGAGGCCTAGAAGTGATGTGGGGCAGCAGGAGATGCCAAGGAAAAAGGAGGGGAAAAAAAATAACAGACAAAATGCCAAAAATAGAGACTGCTCCCTTGGATTATCTGAGCCTGAGCAGGGCTGGCATCCCAGTAGAAAGACTTGCTGAACTGAACTACAGAGGGAGCAGGGCACTCCTTCCGTCCCCACCCACCAGCTGGATCAAGCTGAGGAATTACATTACAGTGACACGCCGGCCCTTGGGGGCGGCCGTGCCTGAAGCATGGTGCGGATCCTTCTGCAGACATCCCGCAGAACGCAGAATACTCCAGCAGATTAGAACAAGGGTCTCATGAACAGGAATCTGCTGCCATACCCCAGACAGGAGCCATCCTGGGAGATCCTGGCACACTGCCTCTGGCCTCTCTGCAAAAGCTCCTGAAGAAATCAATCTCAGAGCTTTCAGTGGTGCTTTTGCATCTCCGTTGGTAACTTGGATGGCCCATCCACAATGTCAGCTGTTAACCCTGTCTTTACGGCTTCTCCCTTGCACAAAGGCTTGGAAGAACGTCTTTCTTTAAAGGGAAAAGAAGTGCTACTGGTTATCTGGTGTGCTTAGGAGACCTTTGTGGGTAGGTACGTGCAAGCCCAGGAACTGGGAGTGAGCACCTGGAGCAACAAGCAGGGCATGCAGGAGCAGCAGCATCCTGGATTTTGACACGGCCACTGCAGGGACAGCCTCACACAGATGTGTGTTGGAACAGATCTGCAACAGAGCTGCTGGTGCTTGCCAGAGCTCTGAGCAGCCCAAGGCATTTGCCAAGTCCTGGGACTTGCTACAGCAAGGTTGGGGATATAGCAAGCCAAAGGAATCAGTGGGATGCTGGCAAGGAGGGCAGAGCAACTTTAGATAAGAGCAGAACCAGAGTGAACTGAACTGGCTATTCTGGCAAATATCTTGCTATCCAGAAATGTGCCCCTAAAGACTAGGCTGAGTTTTCCCCTGCTGCTGGAGAAGAGTTAGTGCTCCTTGGTGGGTTTGAGGAGGATTAATACAAGTCTTAGAGTTAAAAATAGCTTTGTAACTGTCTTCATGGACATAGAGGAACATGCCTAAATATAACAGTAATGTCCTCCAAATGGCTGCTTAATAAAAGAAGGGACTGAAACAACATGAAGTGCAGTTTTCCCATCGACTTATGAGGGCTCCAGTGTGCACCCTATCGCATAAACACAGCAGTTCCTGCTGGAGCCAGCAAAGTTGCTGTGGGCTGGAAACATTTTGCTTTTTCACCTCAGTTCAGGTGTCTGGAGTGAGGCAGCTATCCTTTTACTGCCCCTCCCTCCAAGCAGCTTTGGGAATTGGTTTTACTGGTGTGATACTGGATGTTATGAGTTGCAAAAGCTGTTTGGGGCTGTTCTAGGTACCCAACCCCAGTGATAAACTGGGAGGTTCATGTGGGTAAGATTGTGAAGACAAAGGCAGAGACTGTGCAGCAGTAAATCATTCTACCCACTGCATGATTGTGAAATTATGTTGAAAATCGATTCATATGAAGAGGAAAGGAAGTTTGTTCCCTCTGTCGTAATAGCAATTTGAGATGTTGATACATGTCTCTGTTTTGACAGATCTGTGGGGCAAAGTTAAGCTTGAGCGGGTGGTGGAAGTCATTCGGGGTAATAATCAACACACAATAATTACAAGGCAAAAGGGGGAGTTGGCAGGATACCTTAATTATGCATTTTCAGACTTTCTAAATATTAAAGGATCTCACTAAATCAGTCTGCTATTTTCAGAAAGGAAAATATTATTGTGTGGTTGGAATGCCATCAGAGGAGTACACAGAAATACCGGTATGCAGAGTGTATTTACATTCTGTTCCTTCTGGGCTCAGTGAGATTTAGGAGAAGAATTGCCCCTGTTCTCTCCCCCCAGCACATGAGGGCTACTGGGCTTGACCAGGGTCACCTGCTCAGCACATCAGGCTGGGGCCAAAGCAGAGAAGGGACAGGTCACCTGGACCTCAGATCCTCAGGTGAGGGTTTTTTCCTGGTGCTTGCAGAAGGGTCAGCCCATCCTCCGGCAGCTGAAGAGTTCAGAGTGGCAAGAATAGGCTGCCCAAACCACCATCCCAGCCCTATTAAAATACCCACTTATGCCTTTTTATCAAACTCAGGGGTAAGGGAAAAACTTTTATTTCCTTCAAAACAAAACAAAAAAAAACACTTCACTTGGACTTATAAACCAAAGTTTCATCTACTAATTTTTCATTTCTACTTGAAGCTAATCCTTTGCTTCAGAGCAAAATGCTGCTCCTAGAGTGAAACTAAAACGTTTCAACTTGCCAAAAACTTCTTCCCCAAAAGAGACTGTTTCAGGTCAAGCCAAAACATTTTTTGGGCCTGCCAGCAAATTTAGCAACACAATTCATTGTGCTGCTGTAATTAGTATGAATGGGCTTCCTCAGCACCATTGTTTCAGGAGCAGCTGTGCTGCTTTGATGAATACCCATATTTTTGTGCGTCACATGCATTTGCTATGGCCTGTTTA
This sequence comes from Mystacornis crossleyi, assembly GCA_013400655.1. Taxonomy (NCBI): domain Eukaryota; kingdom Metazoa; phylum Chordata; class Aves; order Passeriformes; family Timaliidae; genus Mystacornis; species Mystacornis crossleyi. The sequence goes on along the minus strand of VYZQ01064507.1, from coordinate 8,578 downwards.
TAAAAGTTTCAAATCATACAGTCAGGGAGCAGAACAGAAATAATATCAGGAGACTTGGGCGATTAATCACAAAATGCAGACAAAGAGAAAGACAGGGATCTTGTTGTGGGACATGGGACAAGGACTCGGAAAACCCAGCTTCAGTTCTTGGCTCGGCCAAAGATTGAGCTGGGCAAGTGAAAAACTACTCTTCTGCTGGCAGGCAAAAGTATCCAGAGAATAAATAACCTGCCAGTTGTCTGTTTAAATTCTAAGGTTTTTCACCAAAGGACTGTGCTACCTATTCATTTACTGTGGAAGTAGGTAAAAAATGTTTCATTACCACACACACATACTGTGTCTATAACCAGGGAAAAATGCAGATTCAGTATTCGAAATACTTCTCAAATCACTCTGGACTCCTTCACATTGAAGGCTCTTCACACTGAAATATTTTAATTCTGCAAAATAAAAAAATGTTTAGCTGCAATATTTCTGAGCCCAGCAGTTCAATTTTCCTCATCTTGAAGTGCCTTTTCTTCAAATTCAATTAAAATCATATTTTGAAAGAAGCATTTCAGTGACAGCACTTATTACTAAATATCAACAAAAGTATCAGTGCTATTCTATTAAAAAAATCTATTAATTATCCAGAATGAAATGCTGTATTTCCTTTTGGCATTCAATTGAATTCTAAATCCTTAAACAGTTGTTTTTCTTCTGAACCTGGACATATTTGTAAGATTCAGACTTGCCAAGAAGCCAAGCTCAACAAGATGAGGTTTGGCTTTAGCAGAAGGGCTGATGTAAAGGGAGCAATAAATAATGCAAGTCAAAACCTGAAGCCAGCAGGGTGGGTTTGAGAGGTAGGAAAGAGCCTCAGGATACTGGGGACAAGAGGGGCTGCAGCATTATCCAACACATCTTTCTCCAGAAACCCAGGATCTGCAGGTTAGTCATGTAAGTCAGGGAGGATCAACAAAACTGACCAGACCAAAATATTTAAGGGCTTAAAAGAAAATAATATCAGACATCTGCTACATTGTCATTCCTCACTTTAGGAGGCAGAAGAACTTCGCAGGATGAACAGAGTTACCAGCATCGTATTTTGCTTTCTAGACCAGAGGCCAACACAACCAATGGCCACATGTGCTCATGTCCAGGGGGACAGACAGACATGTTGATGTATGAGCTTCCAAAGAGAGCTGCCTGCACAGGACTCCTTTCAGAGCATCCCTCAGAAGCACTAAACCTTTAAACCAAGCATATGCCCCCCCTCAGCCTTGCAGCAGGATCAGTCCTGGATCCTCAATATGTACTTGACTATCAGAAGTTCAGGTCTATCAAGTTGCAGGAAAAAGCAGCCTTGGCTTCTCTTGCCCAAGTCAATAAAACCTGCAGGCCATATTTCATGTGGGAACCTCCAGATCTCATAGGGGGCCATGGAGTCAGATACCAACCAGCAGCAGGTCAGAGCTCGCAGCTCTCTCAGTCCCACATTGTAATTCCATGGAAAACACCATCCATAGCAAGAGGTCCTGCAAACTGAGGGCTGCTGGCCCACTGCTGTCAGCTATCCATCATTCCAGTCACATATCCAGGCCAGCTGCCTGCCCACTGACCCTCTGCCCTCTGCCCTCTGCCCTCTGCCTGGGCAATCTGTCTCCCACCTTACAGCACGCCAGAACTCCCATCCAAGAAAAATCTCACCTCACATAATCAGTTTTAATTAAATTTACAGCAAGTATCTTCAGTTAAGCAGATAATTGGTAAATTACCCCCATTAAAATGAGATGCAGGCAGCATAACTGGCCAACATCCCCATGCTTCATGGAAGGGCTCTTCCACCAAGTCTTCTCCCAACATAGAAAGTTGGGATGACAGCAGGAGGTGACAACTTTAATGGATGAGGGACCAATAAAAATAAAGGCAGCCACACAGAGCACACAGAAGTGCAGCTAACATTTCATTTCTAAACAGGATGTTTTTTTTCAGAGAGCCCTATTAATTTTTCCAAGGTCCATGGGCCTCACTGTCTCTCATCTATCTAGCAGAGAATGAATATAGTGCCCTGCCTTAAACATTTGGAGACCTCAAGTCTCCTTTTTGCTCTCCGTTCAACCCACTGGCTAAGTCACTAACTCTCTGCAATATGGACACATAAATACTCCGCACTATCAAGGGAGTTCAAGGCTGATTCATAATTCACCTGATCCAAAAAGATTTCTTAAGCCTTGGGCCATACCTTTAAAGTGTAGATGCTGTCAGGAAAATTAAAAAAAAAAAAAAAATCAAAGCAGTAAAAGACTGCAAAATTTGCACACAGCAAAATTATTCCCCTTTCGCAAGGTTCATTTGAGAAGTTACTGTAAATAGTTCCTGCAATTCACACACAAAACAACATTTCCAGAACATTAATGAACCGTTTTTTAAAGCCCCCCTTAAAGTTACTCCTGGCAGAAAAGGGGAAAAGATGCAAGCTGTGGAGTCTGTGACTGCATAAGGGAAGGAGCTGTCGGATTCCATCTGTTGACGAGGAGGATAAACGACTGCACACATCTCTCCCCTGAGTTAGCTCATAGCGTGAGTCTGAGGAGAGGGAACCTGCTTGGTCACAGCTTTCAGCAGAGGAGGCAGGGATGGCAGCAAGTGGGAGTTTAATCCACTCAGGTCTTCTCCCACAGTGCCTCCACCCACACTTTAGGAGATAACAGGCTCTGGATTGGCTGCAAAATGAACTGGTGGGAAGGAAAACAAGTGCTCTGCATGACAACAGGGACGGCAGGGAAGTTATCCACCATGTAAAACCACAGGCTGATGAGAGACACCTTCCTGGTGGACCTCAGTGGAGTTCAAGCCTCCCTGTGACATTCCTCCCGTGCCACCACCAAGCACAAACCAGCAGGAGAAAGGTCCAGAAGGGAGTGTCAAACTCCACAACCTCCCCGGCACAGAAGTGTCCTTCAAGGCTCTCAGGGAAGAGACCCGAAGCCACAGCGCAGTGCAGACAAGGACAACATGGGTCAATACTCCAGCAGATTCCAGAGGCACTCCTCAAGACTGGCATTCCGTATATTGGGATTAAAAGCCTGCAAACTGCAGCATTCCTCCATGGCTGTCTGGCTGGGAAATATCTGAGGTCAAGACCAGGAGATACATTAAGGTCCAAGTGCTGCTAAGAAATGTAGTTAAACAAAGCCCAGCATTTCTTCAGTCAATTGCCCAGGCCTTTAAAGACATTAAACTTAGAGTAAGGAATTTAAAATTCACTTTAGACCTTCTCCTTATTTTAAGAGGCTTTTCTCAGCACCAATACCATTTTATTTCAGTATCCACTAAAACCCGCCAACACGAACTTCTGGGGCGCTGAGAACTAGTCTGCAGTTCACTTTTTATTTTCCTTTGGAAGTGTTTATTCATTTGTGGGTGTGTTGGCTTTTTGGTGGAAATTTTTGTGGGGTTTTTGTTTGCTTGCGCTTTACATATAATGGATATTTGACATATCTGTGAGGAGTTCTGGTGGGGGGTTTTGTGTAACGGGCCTGCAGCCGCACTTCTGCCCTCAGTGCAACAACAAAGCAGGACTCTTATGTTCAAACAAGAGGTGGAAAAATCCTTCATCTCCTTTTCCACGTGGTTGTAGTCAGCTGGAGGTGAAACCCTGGCAAGAAGAGCAGCCACAATTCACTACTTCTGTTAACACTATCTCAGCCTAGTCTGAGGTGCCATCCCAGCAATACAGGGATTGGGTTAGCAGGTCCAGGAATCCCTAGGACCTCCCCAAACCCAGAAGACATTTTCTGAAGAGATTTGCCCACTACAATCCTCCTCCTCATAAGCCAACTGCATTTATCTGATAGCATTCCTTACACTGCTTTATCTACTCCTAAATAGAAAGACAGGTTTTTATTTAAACAGCTCCCAGTCAAAATCCTGCTTTGGGAATCAGGCAATTTCTCTCACAAAGCTCTCCTGTGTCAAAGCTGATTTCCCATATATTCTAGTCAGAGTGTATCCCTACAGGGTCACAGCAGGCCACCAGAGTTCCCAAGTTGTGGCTTTGCTGGAACAGAGACAACAAATATTTATCCTCCTCACTGGGCTTTTGCAGGAAGGAGAAGCAGAGCATCTTCTTCCTGATCTTCTGGCCATCCAACACCAGGTTTCTGAAAACCTTTTTGCACACTACAGACAGGATTTCGCAAGGAACACAAACAGAAATACTCTTCTCTCTGTTTTGAAGGTTGCCAACGAATAGAAGAGTTTGGGCTCTACTGGCCTTGAAAGGAAATACTGTGCCCTGTATTGAATTACCAAGCAGACCCATTAATGGTTTCCCAGTGGCCAGTCTGCAGCCAGTTCAGCCCAGTTTCAGCTCAGATGACAGCACGGAAGACCATCTGCAACTCTGTGAACTCAGCAATTAGCCCCTGAGCCTGGGGAAGAGTATGTCAAGATCCCATCGCAGGCAAACAATAACACAGAAACACAGCTTTGAGGGGGAGACGATTTATCAAGCTGACCACAGACGTCTCCCTCATTTTTTAATAAATCCAGCCTAGCTCTTGGCTGTGCTCAGTATCTTGTCATTGCTTTTGTCTCCTTTCAGGGATGCCTCCCACCTGCAGTCTTCAGGCCCTTTGCAACCCTGAAGCCATTTATTTTCTCCAACATTTCTCCATAAATAAACCCAGACTTTATTTCCATGGAGAGAAGGGAAACTGAGGCATAGCAGAGCAAGCTTCCTGGCCTAAGGCTGGGGAAGGGGACAGGAATACCTGCTCATTTGGGATGGGCTGATTTGTATTGGCCATGTCCTCATCTGCACAAGGATCATCAGGAGGCTTTTGCTCCCACTCATGAATAAGCTGTTCAGGAATTACTCGGATGATCTTTGCCATCAGATTTTAATCACCAGGAGTGTCCTTGTGGGACTCCATGGGGCTGTTCAGGCAGCCAGCCAAGCTCCTGGGAGCCAGGCTTCATCTAAATACACACACTGGTTATTTTTAATAATGGTGAGCAGACCATTGGTTCCCATCTCATCTCCACCTATTGTCAGTGTGATGTTTCTGTCTCCACTTCCATAACCTGGTGGTCCTTGCAAGAGTGCAATGAGGAGCTCCAGGCTCAAATCCCTTCTCCAGTCCTTGGAGACACTCCTGGGAAGAGCCACATGTAGCTAGCCCTTTGAGGTCCAAGGGTAAAGTTCTGCTTTAGGCTGTCAGCTTTTGGGAGCACCAGATATGAGGACCATGAGGCTGCCAGCAGACAGGATGCCTGGGCTGATTTCATGCCCATCCTCTTCCCTCTCTGCGAAATTCCAGGCAGGCCTTCCACTTTGGCTGACATTCAAAACTGTCACCTCTCTGCAGACATTAACTTGGAGGCCTCTGTCATCCCTCACATTAAAATGCTATCACGGGGAGTCAGCACAGCTCAGCTCAGCCAGCTAAGGGGCTGGCTCTGGCCACGCTGCGGGGACAGCCAATTCACGCTTGACATCCGTGGTCAATTTGACAGTGATGGACATTCTACTTAGGAGTCATTTGCTGATCTTGTTTCCCCAGGTGGGAGGTCATGCCACAGAGCTGCCTTCCCTGGGAAGGAGGCGTGGTGATGCTCTCCAGCCTCTCCAGGAGCAGACACATGCAGCTGGGCTGCTTCCCTGTCTGCTCGCTGAGCAGGAGACAAACCACAGAGCCTGCTGTGAACCCAAAAGGCAGCTGCCCCATCTGCCACACAGGGAGGTGTCTTTTCTCACAGACAAGCATCTTGCCTCCCAAAAAAAGTTGTGTATGTTTGTGTGGACATTCCCCACATCCTTGCTGAAGTGTGTGCTCCTGGGATACCCCTTCCTGGCCAGGACAGGGAAGTCTCAGTCTTCTCAACAACTGCTTGCAATTTCTGAATCATACATGCTGCCAAAGGCACAAGATATGCTGTCAAGCCAAGACACACCTTTGCTCTCAGACCGGGTCCAGTCATTATACTCTGACCTTCCTCATAGCAAGGGGAGGCAGAGGCATGATGCTCATTAAGCTCTAAATCAGTATTTAATGGACATATCATCCTCCTTGTTGCAGGTTCTGTCTCTGGAGGTGCCCACCCTGTCACTGTACTCCCCTCTGAGCAGGCAACGATCACAATCACAGCCTCAGTGGAACAGTGCTCCAAAAAGGAGTGGGCTTTTAAAACCTTCACCTTCCACAAGAGCCCCTGGAATCACCACTGGTGCCCCCAGCCCTGGGACGGGTCATCATGGCATATTGTTGACTTCAGGGCTTCGGGTCCTTCAGCATCATTTTCACACAGACAGGGCAGCAAGACTCAGCAGATGCTTAACCCAAACTCAACCACACTCCTCTTTTGCCTGAAGGTCTCCCACCACCTGATGCCCAAGCACGTTACTGCCATAGCTCTGTTCCCAGCAACTCAGGGACAGCAATAGTCTTCAGTCCCTCTGCAGGCATCTCTACAAACAGAGCCCACCTGCAGCTCAGGGGGTGCCAGCTCTAAATGAGCTTGGTCATTCTGGTGCAAAAATTCCAATTAAACCATGCTGAGTTAAATTAAACTAAAATACACAGGGAACTAGGTAAAGGTGAATTGAAAATACAAGTCTCCATACAGGCATGAAGCCACCAGAGCTGTGGTTTCCCACATCTTTATACCACAGGAGAGGACAAATCACTTTTTTTTTTTTAATGTACAGAGCAATTTACAGTCTAATCACCTAAAAACTCCCTTCCACTTCTTACTGCCCTAGCACAGTGTCATTGGTAACACACTCAAATCCCAGGGCTGCAGAAGATAATTAGGACAGGGGAACTCAGCCAGCTACCACTGGGAACCACTTCCCAGCCTTTCCCAGTTTTGGGAAGCCTGAGTTGAGCCCCATCCTAAACACCCTGTAAAACAGATGTCTTATGCAGCATGCCCAGAAGGCCTTCCCTAAAACGAGGCACTTTTGGATCAGACAAAGGAAGCAAATTCCAGCACACTCCAGCCCTTGCAGTGAACATGGCTCCTTTGATAGCAAAGCTTGGAGAGTGCCTGTCCCCACAGCTGTGGCTGCCTGGCTCTGGGACAGTGGCACACTATTTCTGTCACTGATGCCACCTGTCTATGATGAAGGAGACTGAGGAGATTCATTCCCCCCAGAGATGCCCACAGAGTTGATCCAAGCCCTCAAAGACTTTCTTTCTTTCTCAAAAGTGACCAAGCAGCAAGGGCACAACAGTGACATCCTTAGCCAGGGTGTTTTGGTCTCTTCCCTGGTCTCCTGTCAGCAGAGCTGGCACAGCTGGGTGGGAAGGGACACACTGACAGACAAATCACAGACCTTACGCCTTCCCAAGCAAAGCCCCAGGCCCTGACACTGCTACCGCTCCATGGCTCTGGGACAGCCTGGCTCTGCTCCACCACCCCCATCCCTAGCCAAGGCAGGACAGGACCACACTCGCCTCCCAGTCGCTTTTCAGTCCTTTTATGGGGAAGATCATTTTATAGCTGGGTCTGGTAGAGTACTGAGCTTTCCCTTCCAGACTCCAGCAGAAAGAACTTGACCTGTGTCCTCGGACCCTCTTAGTCATCGGGCTGAGCCGCATCTCCCCTCCTCCCACCACCCTCCTCTTTTATGGAGTAGCAGGAGCAGCAGAGCATGGGGTGAGAAGTCAAGGGAAGGACAACTTGATTGATGGAGCTCAGGTTGTGGGGTCAGCACAAGGCGTCGTGATCTGGGCTCAGACAGAGCCATTTCCTCTGTGATTTTATCCACTGTGATTTTTATCTTTCGTCTGTTCACACGTCATGCCACCTGGACATAGTACAGAGCAAGCTGCATGCTCGGCTCCACACTTAACCCCTTCCCTGCTTCCCAGGAAAGTGGGATGCCCCAGGCACGGCTCAATTCTGCACTTGTGGCTTTGCCTGGCAACAAGGGGCTTTTCTTTACGGGTCCTTTTTATTGCCTGGAACATCTGTAAGTGGAAGGTTTATCCTTCTCTGCTGACCCCATGAACCACATTATGATTTACCCATAAATTTTACATTCTCAACAGCATTCATGAGATTATATTTTTGGTATTTGTTTTAGGAGACACGCTGGTTTTGGTTCCCACTCTAAGTCATTTGAGCACAGCCCTGGCAGTTTGCAGCACAGGCTCCTCAAGTGATAGTGCAGACATGAAAGGCAGGAAGAAACAATTACCTCTTACGGCACCAAAGATGATCAGCCTTAGCAGCTAGTTACACAGGGCTGGAGTAATGAAGACCAGCTTTCTGCTCCAGAGAGCCCAAACCAAACCCGTGGGTGGAATTAGGTGGTGTTTGACACGAGCACTGGTGTTCAGGTCGAGCTACACTGAGTTAGACCAAGAGCAAAGCACATTTTGAAGGTCTACAGGGAAACTGGCAAAAATCCCCCTACCAAATTCTCAGCTGTTGGACATGTCAGATCTAAAACTCTTCAAAAGGCAGATGAAAACTATACCCTGTTCTGTAGGTGAGGACCAGCACAAAGAAGGAAGCAGAAGAAAGGAATATTAAATCCATTACCTGTCCCAAAACTGTAGTGTATTGAAGAGGTGCCCCCCGT
>VYZQ01064506.1:3166-39346 GCA_013400655.1 Mystacornis crossleyi | reverse complement strand
TCGGATGTCACCGCCGAAGCGTTTTCGGAGTCGCTGCCGTATAACTTCTTCCTCACCGTTTTCCTCGTGTTCCCGTTCTCCTGAAGGAGCGTTCCTGTGAAGGCAAGCAGAGATTCGTATCGGAAAGATGGAATAGCAGCTTTGAAATCTTGTCAAAAGCGGGACAGGTTCAACCCACGGACACGGAGCATGAAATGTATTCCTGGTGACAGTAGTGCTTTTGCTGTCACAAATTTCAGGTTCTTTCTGGTTTTGTGAAAATTAGAACTTCTTTATGAATTGCTGCTTTTTTTCTTAAAATAGAAAACATTGCAAGACACTCCCTCTCACCAGGCTCTTGCTTTCTGCCTTCCTCCCTTAAGCCGTGAAAAAAAAAAAATCCTTTTAAAAGTTGAGCGTAGTATCTGAGAGCTTCAAAATTAGCACCAATAAAAAATGAGTCTCTTACGTATACGATTTAAAAAAATACTAACTACGCTTAGCCATTTTTATAAATCCATATAAAAATACATATAAATACGGACTTGTCCTGCTGTTCCCAGGAAGCTCCTCCCACCCTACCTGTCTGTTTCCTCTGAGCAGCTCGATTCCGAGTCACCCTGCGACTGCTGCTCCTCCTGCACACGCCGTTGTGCAGGGGAGGGCACGCGGCAGCCCCCGAACAGCCTTTGCTGTCTTCTGAGCTGCTTGAGGAGGAGGAAGATGAAGAGGAAGTTGAGGAAGAAACCCCAGAACCTTCTTCACTCTCTGTTAAAAAAAAAAAGGCAGTTAGAATTCTAAACAGCTTCCGATTAAAAGCTACGTTTTGCTGATTTGGGAAATCTTCAGTTTGCTCACGTTATCTTAAATTACGTTCTCGTGCCTGAATATCTTACAGGGATCAAACTGGTATCTCAACAAAATCCATATTCATGCAGTGTTCAGTGACAGGAAGCCTCTTTAACCTGTATTTAAGTTTCAAATAAAATAAAACAGCTCTTTTCTAACACCAGATTTAAGTGAAAAGCATGTTTAAACCCCCCCCGCTAAATACAGAACATTTTCTAACAGATTTTACCAGGACTTGCATTTTCATTCTTTGAAATAAGCTGAATTTTTGTCAAGCTGAGATGAAGGGGAAAAGACAGGGAAGTTTTTAAGTCTCAGAAATTTCTGCGACTTGCTAATTGTGGATGACAAGTTTTATATAACATATACACATATATGTGCATATAACCTGTATTTGATGTAGTATCAATTACTAAATATTCTACGCTTTCCTACTGACAGAGTTTTTATTAATAGAAGTAAATTGACCGTGCCCTACATGACTTCAAATCAATTTTACAACAATTGCTGTCAATAATATAAGCGTCCAAAATCCTATAGAATACACAAAATTCTGCATCACACAAAAACGCCAAACCTTGTTAAAAAAAAAAAAAAATCACTTTAAAAAGTCAAAGCTCATTTTTAACAACGGGCAGCGATCACAGACTCTGACCTGATGACAGAGCAGAACAATTAGTGAGTGGTGTGGATCTGGCTTTTCCATTCCTCTCAAAGGACGCCGGGCAGGCGGAATCGGAGCCTTCTCCCGAGGAGCTCTGGTTGTAGGTGCCAGCCGGGGGTTTCTGGCTTGCCACACAGGCGGCTCTGCTTGAGGTAGGCTGAGGAAAAGGCTCCTCCTGCTCAGGTTCAAGTTTGGCCAGAGGCTTTAATGGTTTCTGCTTCAAATTTCTACTGAGAGTAAAAGCAGTGAAAGCAACACGGGTTGTAAAACCAGGAGAGATAAGGCAATTCTGGGTTTTAACAATATTGACCGGGATTTTGTTTTCTGGGAGGGTGATTTATGGGCTAATGGGGCGTGGGACAATTTTAACTCTGCCAAGGATAAACGTGAAGTACTTTGATTAAAACAACAGTCTGCACCCCCGGGGAAGTTACACAAGAGGAGACAATCTTTCTCTGCTCTGAGAAACAGAGAATTTCATGGTGGATGTCCTCTAGACAATTCACCTTCTCTTATTTTCACCACGAAACTGCAGCAGCAGCCTCAATTCCTGTTGGCTTCCCAGCCCCTGGATAATTGCACATCAGCTTCAAACTAAGTGCTGCCCAGGCCAGCATTATTCCCCAATACACCGAGTTCCCAACACACACAGAAGGCAGAACCTTACAGACAGGTCACTGGTTAAAATAAAGAAAACCTCACTCATTTGATCCTTCCTTACTGCCCACGCCTGAGTGCTACCTGCCACCCTGCTGGGTCAGGATGGCAATTATTTCCACCTATAGAACTGCTTTGTCAGTTTTTTCCTTACACTGCAGGTTTGCAGACATTCGTGCAGGTGCCCAAGGTGTCAAATGCTATTTCTGTTACCCCAAATTTCACTTCTGCTCTGCCCCACGGCCTTGTGAACAGTCACACACAATTCTCCAGGTACAAGCACAAGTGAGGTTCAAAAGACAAATTCTGCCTACCCTGATGTGTGGTTATTTTAAAGTATAAAAGTAATTCCCTGAAATTAGATTTTTTTTTTTAACTCTTATTCTTTCTGTACCAGAGAAGGAAGATTGGACAGCAGCAGAAGGGAAAAAGCTCAGTTTCAGTAATTCACCACATTTAGCTTTTGTATTTTGTCCCACATGCAAATTAAGAATGTGAGTTAATCGTGTCAAACAGCAATAGTGTCAAAAGTTTATTTGCCTTCTAAGAGAAAAGTCAAATCTAGCTCCCAACTGAATGCTACAGCCAGTGACAATTTCTCCAAATTCCAGAGGACTGATGTAGTTCTGTACAGGATAAAATATATAATTTATGGACATTTGAATCTTTGCAATATATCCGGCAAGTAAATCCTTGTTTCATTCCTCGCTATTTTAGTTAAATACTGATTTTTGACTCAAATATTAAAAAAAAAACTCCCGACCTTTTCTACTCTTTTGTCTCTTCATATTTCTCAGTTTTACACTACAAAAAAGCCCCTATTCTATTTTTTTTTTCTTTGCATATTTTTCCTACAGCATGAGAACTATAAAGAATCTCACTGGGGTTACAAACCATTGAAAAAACCGATTTTTCCCCTCTTCACAGACTAAATGTGAGAGTCAATATGAACATCAGTCAGCTGAGATAGATCTTTATGCATTCCTGATTTGGTTACCTGAGCATTTTGGTGGGCTGCTGCGCGGAGCTTTGATTATTAAATCTTCTCGTGTACCTCTGGTTTCTCCGGAGCTTTTCGTTCTGTTTCTGACCGTTTTTGAAATCGGAAACAATTCTCCTGATTTTCTCTTCAAACAGGGCTGACAATCTCAAGGTCATACTGTAAATCTAGGTAAGGAAGTGGTTTGTATTAAAAACAGAGCCTTTGATCCAAGACTAACAGCTGTGATATTAAAAGCTGTACAGAAAAGCAACAGCAAAAGCACTGGTAGTTCTGCGTAACACTAAATAACCAGGAAATCAATATATTAAATATTTTTGTCATATTTCTCCCCACTATCTACCCAACCAGCACCTTTACCAAAAGTACTGATAAACAAATGGCAAAGTAAAATTTAATTTCATTAAGACGTTCACAAACCCCCAAACATTAACAGCTACCTTTGACTTTTTGTTTGGAGTATAAGATTTTGCATTACTAAATATCAGTCTTATATCTTTGCACAGTTCCATTGGAGTGTCATAATTTCCAGCTTCCAGAGTTTCTTTCACTGTACCAAAATCCATTGGAGTATCTATAATATGTCTGTAATCCTAGAAAAAACATATGGGAAAAAGATTTCTGTGGAAGTATTAAGCAAAAAAAAAAAACAAAAAAACCCAAAAAACACTTCTGCATTTGATTTCTGTCATTCAGGAGTAGCTAAAATGACACAAATTATCTTCATCAGCAGCAGAAAGAGAAGCACCACAGCAGAAAGCAACACTTTTGCTGAGACTGGTTGATTTAAAATCTCCTTTTCGTAATCCCCTGAATTTTACCATGAGAAAGAACAGATCTGGGGTAAAAAACCAGCCAAAAAAAGCCCCAAAACACAAGGACCACACAAAAACCCCAAATCAAACGCCATCCAAACACCTCAATCTTTCTCTCCTGTCTGTGTTTTTTTTAGAGAACCTCAAGATGTTTTTAAAACCTGATGTGAGACTCAAACTCAAAATGTGAAGTCACCAGGAAAAGTTACATGCTGTAAAGAAGTTTTTTTTCCTTTAAATTAAGTTTGTTGAGACTGAAGTGGTAGGAAGAATACCAGGAACAGCTAAAAGAGAGGGAAAAAAATCAAATTCATAGCTCAGGCTCAATAAACGGAGTTTAGACCCTCAAGAAACTCATTTTAATTAAAAAAACACAGATTTATGTACAATTATTTCCCTACAAGGCACAGTAAGACAGCAAGAAATTATTAAGGTCTATTAATACCAGAATTATTAGAATCTATTAAGGTTATCAGAACAACTTACAGGATATTGATCCAAATCAACTGGCTGCCGGAAAGGTTCAGAATCCTCACACTGGAAAATTAAATTCACCAGTTCCATACACTGCTTCTTCCAGCAGTTTTCATCATAGCCACTTTTCAGGCTTTTTCCTTTTTTAAAGCCCCGTCCCTTGTGGGGAAAGGAAAAAAATAAGAAGTTAGGAAAAGCATTACTGAAATACAGCAAGAAAAAAATCCAACCTAATTTGGGTTATAAGGTAAAGATTGGCCAACTCACTTTTCTTCTTCTGTATGATGTTCTTGGAACACATTTTTCATCATCCTGCACAAAATAAAATCAATAGATGTAGGAAAAAAGGAGGTGATGGGTGCTAAAAATGTCATTAGCTTTGAGACTGGGGTAGAATTAAATTTTCTTCTTAATTCTTTCAGTAAGACGAAAGATGAGCATAAAAAAAATACAACACAGCATCTGGGAGACTTGGAAAGCAGATCCTAGATAAGGGGCAGAGTTGGAGTCTGGAATCTTCAGTGGCTTGAGAAAAGGAAAAACCACCACCAGAAACTGCAATTACAAGTTACCCAACAGCTCTGAACGTCAGTGACTAAATATTATCAGTAATGCAATTCACTGATAATAAATGACATAAAACATTCATAAAAATTTCCAAATATAGTCCATGTTAGTATTAACTATGTAAATAACTCAAATTTTACCAGCAATATTTGAAGGTTGGTGGTATTTTCTTACCACCGTAAATGACTGGAATTTTCCACAAAAAAACTCCAACTCACCAGATCAGCATCATGACAATCCTGTTCCTCATCTGTTGTGCTACATAATTCAAAAATGTTTGTACAGTCCTGGTCGCTGCAATGCAATGAAATCTCTGTTACTGGGACAGCAAAAGCAGAGCTGTTTTTGCTAAGATTAAACTCAGCCATAACCAAGTGCCACATATAAAAGAGAAGACAGTAACCAAGTATTAAATGGAATATAAAAATCAGGATTAGGGCTTTGAAAGGGGCCTGCCCCGCTGCAGGAAGGCTGCCCACACTCACTGCTTTCAAAATAAACCTCTCAAGTTTATTTCAACCTTTCAACAAAGTCAGACAAGCTACAAGAGGAACTTTACACAGGACAGCACAGAAATTACTTTTTACAGGCTGAGCTACTCAACGTGCTCAGTGTCAAGTGACATTTTGGGACCACAAATATCAGGGAAAAAGTTAAAATGCCTCTGAGCTGAACATTTCAGTACTAAAGGTAACACTCAGAATTATACACTTGTCCTTACAGGGCACTGGGAACAGCCAAAGCAGGGCTCACCCCCAGGGGATATTTGAGCTGTTTTTACTCTCCCACTGTTCAAAAGCACGAGGATTCAAGCTCTATTTAGAGGAAAATGCCACTTACTTGATGAACTTCAGGAGCTGGGTGGTGATTTTTTTTGCAGCTCTGGCAATAGCACTCCCAGGCTCATTGAAGGTTCTGGCATTGCTTTCAATGTATCTGACTTCCCAAACCAATGCTGAGATTCTCCTTCAAATTAGAAAATATTGCACCCTTAATACGAAAGAAAGGCTTAAAACCAGCAAGAATTGTACCTTTGTAATTTTCTGTCCGTGTTAGATTTAATGTCCTTTGTTTTATGTCCCTTTAGAGCAGTCTCAAACTCTTCCTTCAGGAAGAAAGCCCAAGGAAGCAAACCCAGCAATGCCCATCTTCCATCACTCATTTCCCAACTCATTATTGAGAATTCATCCTCAAAGTTTCTGCTCTAAACTCAGTTAATACAGCTGGCCAAGCAAGCACCAGCACTTGTTACCACTAAATCATAAAACAGCACTGAAATTATCCCAAAGACTGTGGATTCCCAGGAATCTTTAAAAACACAAGCATTTTTAAAAACTTTACATTTGACTTATTCAAAAGGAGGGAGAAAGTATCATTTCATCACTGCTCTGAATTATCACAGTTCTGGAAATACCAGAAGCTGCTTGTTACAAAGCCCTGAGAAATGAACACAAGTTGAGTCACATCTGAGGAAATTTTAATTAATAAATGCAAAGCACGAGCAATTAAAAAGGAGTGACAAGCTTTGTCTAATTACATTTTTAAAGGCATCTCAGCTATGATGTTCCTATCTTCCCTCAGACCTTGCTTTGAGGCCAACTGACCACTCAAAGCCCTCTGTAAAATGAAAGATATGAGAAACTGCTACAAATTGAAATTTTAACTTGCTAGAAATGAGCTGCCAGAAACATGCAATTTTGGGGTTTTTTTTTACAACTCATTTTTCCAACTCCTTATACCTGTGAAGCAGACATACCCCAAGTCTGCAGCTCTTCACCTACTGAATTTACAATTATTTCCCAAGACATTTTTTCCCATCTTATACAGGAGGAAAATCACTCTTAATGACTCTTCACTGTATTTACAGACATTTACACTGAATGCAGGTTCAGATGAAGAATATATTTAAATTTATTTTCAATCTACGGATACCCAGCACACCCAGCAAACCAGAACTCTGTCATCACTACACTCTTCCCTCTCTCTCAAGTCTTTATCATTTAAAATGCTGCTGGTAATATTTAACAATTCACCTCTTCTGTTTAAGCTCATTTCTGAAAACAGCAAGAGCTTAACCTTCTCCAAGTTCAAAGTAACTGAAGGACAGCTGAAGGACAATTCAAAATCTGAATTATCATCAGCACCCAAGTAACTTCAGGCTTTTTTTTTTTTAAATATCTGGTGATTTCAAATAGCAGATTTCTCCAAGAAAGAATGTCAGGGTGTATTGTAATTCTGGAAAGAATCCCAGAACGAGTTTCTCCCTCGCTCCCCGGGCAGCACTGACCTGTAGAATCTGTTGGCCAGCCTGGTGCGGATGGTGTTGAGGTCTGTGGGATACGCGATCACCGTGCAGTACTTGGGGTACGTGCACAGATCCACCGGGCCAGCAAAAGCTGCAGAGATGTCTGGTAAAAACAGCAAGAAGAGCAAAATTCACCTGTTTGACCTGAGTTTTGGCCTTGCAGGGCCTGAAGGAGCCCCAGGAAACGTGGAGAAAGAATTGCCAAGGGCTGGAGGGACAGGACACAGGGAATGGCTTCCCAGTGCCCGAGGGCAGGGCTGGGTGGGAGATTGGGCAGGAATTGTTCCCTGGGAGGGTGGGCAGGCCCTGGCACAGGGTGCCCAGAGCAGCTGTGGCTGCCCCTGGATCCCTGGCAGTGCCCAAGGCCAGGCTGGACACTGGGGCTGGGAGCAGCCGGGGACAGTGGGAGGTGTCCCTGCCCAGGGCAGGGGTGGCACTGGATGGGCTTTAAGGTCCCTCCAAGCCACCCCATTCTGTGATTCCATTTCAAAGCTTGCAGGTACAGGACAAGTGAGTTGGGCATTATAATCTTATTTATCATTGGTTTTATAAAGATCTCAGTACAAACACAACAAACTGCACAGAAAAAAGTATGCTCGTTACAGTACTTTATCACAGGGCATTTTTCAAGGATGCCACGGATATTCTGTTTATAAATGTAATATCAGGAGCAAACTACCTGAAGCTCAGCTCACACTCACCGAGAGTCATGAGCTGGTCAATGCCCCGGATAATGCGCTCACAGGCCTCATCACGGGATTTCATCCCCCACTCCCCTTCCTGGGGTTTGTACAGGAGCTTCTCCACCTCTTCCAAAGTCACGGAGACACTTGCCCCTAATTCTTCAGGCTGGTCAACTGAAAGGAGCAGATTGGGGAGAAGTGAGAACAGGAGGAATTGTTGAGCACTCGCTGTTAATAAGTAATCGTATCCTTGCAGCTGAATAAAAAAAATCCTCACCTTGAAGGGGAGTTTAATGCTAAGGCTGCAGGAAAAAAATTACACTAAATGGATACAAACAGAAAAATTTTTTAAATTCTGTTTTTCTCTGGTTTTGAATTAAATTTGTTATCTTTTTGACAGCTTATTCAGCCACTCTCTCAGTGTCTCCCAAACCTTCCTCCCCCCTCCCAGCTGGTACTGACAAGCACTGGAAAAGTGAACTGGTAAGACAAACCAGGAATGCAGATGTTTCATTTACAGATAATTTGGATTTGACCAGCAAACTTGATAAATTGTTGGTTTTTAAACTACGTGCAGTAAGGATTTGCTGACTGGAAATTATTTTTTATATATATATATTCTTCTCATACCCCTTTGTATTGTAATGTATGACAACAAATTCACAGTTTGAAGCTTGAGATGTTTGTTGAAAGCTGACATTTGGAAGTAGCAGGTTTTATTCCATCAACCAGGGCTACACATTTAAAGTATTTTTTTAAAAATTGCTCTGGAAGATGCAAAAGCAAAAAAATACAGGTATATTCAAGTTATTTCACTAAATCTGATTTAATTCACCTCAGGTCCACTACCTGCATGAAACCAAGGAACTGGAAAGAGGGAAAAGCACATTCAGCTGTTTTATTAAAGGGTTTCTACCTACCATTATCAGGGACTGGTTCCATGTCCCACGGGCTCAGCTTTTCAATTTCACCATTGTCCCATCTGATTCACCAAGTAAAAAAAATAAAATAATAACTTAAAGTTATCCTTATTTAATTCCCTCCAAGCATATTTAAGTCTCAGCTACAAGCACATTTAAATTACAGCTATTTGTAGGTGTTAACAAAATACACTGTACAAACACGTATATAAACAAAAGGATTGGTTTGCAATCATCAAAAAGGAAACATTCTTCATAATCAATTTCAGATTTAAATTGTGCTCCTCATTTTGGCTTCATGCAACTTACCCAACACATAAATCAATTTTACAGAGCTTGTATCAAGAAGATGAAGAAGAAAAATACAATGCACACTTGGAAAAGTGAGATAACATCAAAGGGAAGGTTTGAGAAAAACACAAGAGATTTTTTCTGCTGATCACAACAGGAGTTGTGCAAGTCCAGGGATTAAGGGAGAACAGTAAGTGAGGAATTTCGTATGTTAGCATTTCAATTTATGAGGGAGAAGACATTAAGACAAAGAAAAGAATAAATTTAAAATGAAGAAACTGAAGTTAATTAAGGTCCAGGACAAAGCAAAAGCAACACAAGTTTGCTATTGATAAATCTGGATATTCACTCTGATATTGAATTATTAGGTGTGAACATCATTTTGAGATCTCTCCAAAACCCAACACACTTGGGCAGATTTTCACATGTTTTGAAAAACACATAACATAACAATGAATTTTGCTATTTCCAAGGTAAAAAATGTCTTACTGGATCAGCTGACCACTATTTTATTATTCTTCTTTATTAGAGGCACACACCAGAAACAAATAGATCAGTCTGCAGTTCACCAATCTCCCTGCAGAGCTTTGCCAGCAGTTTCCTGTCAGAGCTCTCCAAACTCCTGGGTCTACTTCTGATTCCTTAATGAACTCAGGTATTTGATCTAATGGGTATTAGATCAAATCCTGGGTGNACTCCTGGGTCTACTTCTGATTCCCTAATAAACTCAGATATTTGACCTAATGCCTCCTGGGTATTTATTTCAAACCAACTGGCAACTGACATGATTGTGGTGGGAGTATTTTATAACTAAACCCCTGCTCTGCAAGAGCAGCTCTCCACTGAGTCGGATTTCCCAAGGACTTAGGAAAGCTTGGAGCACTCAGCCTGTTTGATCTTTAGGAACCAACAGAGTCCTGAAGGTTGAACAGTTCACTTCTCCTCCTCAGTTATTGTACTTCCCAAGTTGTTGATATTCACCGATGAATATACTAATTCATAATTTTGCATGTAAGATTTCATCAAGAGTTTAGTACAGCTTAAGCCTCACTTGGTTCTGCTTAAGTACTGTTCATCCAGGTAATGCAACTTGGGAATAAATCAAGCTGCTTCTACACAAACACCTATTATTGTCTGGCCAATAAAATACCAAAAAAAAAAAAGAAAATTATCTTCAGTTCATTTATTTTCTATACAGCAGTAACAGTGGTAAATTGAGGTAAGAGTGACAAGAAGAGTAACAGACCCAGCCAAGGCACAAAACCTAAATACAGCTGCCAAACACTCCAGATATGTGTAAATATCTTTGGATTCTGCTCTAGAAGAGCTGTTGGTGAGGCCATGTAGAATAAAGTCCCTTTGGAAAGAGATCTGAAGGAACACAGCACTCCTTCCCTGCTCGCCTCAAAGCAGCTCTAGACTTTGCTGTTAAAGGCTGGTGCATTAAAATATTGAAACATCCTTTAGGTCCTACAGAAGAAAGGAGCCCAGGAAATGGGTACCAGGCTTTTGTTCGAAGTCCCTCCAAGCCACTGGAAAATTATAACTACAGAAAATGGCCAAGAAAAAAACCAAAAAACCCAAAGCCCACCTGAACTTGCTCCTGAGGAACAGCTGTGGTACACAACAAAACACATGGAATGGATGAAATATGGAAGGGAAGGTAACAGGCAAGAATTTCGGTCTGGGAGTTAACCTCCACCTGGCCACCAAGGAAAATCATTGAGAGAGAAGACAAGTAGATGAGACAAGGAACCCAAATGTAACACAATCCTGGCCGTCTCACTGGATTGTCTGTTAGCCATAAAATTTCCTTTCTTTGTGGTGAGCAACAGGCTCAAAAGCCTCCGAGAGAAAAAGAAATTAAAAAGTCCTCTGACAATGAAACCGTGACTATTAAATGTACTGTGAAAGACATGGGAACAATCTCTGGGCATGATGGAAATAGGAATATTAAATATTCGCTTTTTATCCTCCTCACAGTCCTCCTTGCTGGGGGAATCCAAAGCAAACAAAATCCCAGAATTATCCTTTCAGTGCCTAAAGGAGAAGGCTGGAGAGGGACCTTCACAAGGGTATGGAGAGAAGGACGAGGGGCAATGCCTTAAGCTGCAGGAGGGAAGGGCTGGATTAGATACTAGGAAGGAATTCTTGACTCTGAGGGTGGTAAGGCCCTCACACAAGTTTCCCAGAGCAGCTGTGGCTGCCCCTGGATCCCTGGCAGTGCCCAAGGCCAGGTTGGATGGGGCTTGGAGCAACGTGGGATACCGGGAGGTCCCTGCCCATGGCAGGGGGTGGAACAAGACAATCTTTAAGGTCCAACCCAAACCATTCCGTGATTCTATTCCAGACAGCCTGGACAGGGCAGGACAAGGTCAATACCCCGAGTCTGAACACTGAAGTCCAGAGGTATCTCTGTTTACCATTCCTCTCCTCTGTGTGAAGGCCTCGTTGTTGATGTTACAAAGGGTGCTCAGTGTGAAAGACAGAAATGTGAGGACTCGAGGCGTAAGGACCTCGATGTCAGCAACCACAGAGGAGATCCAACATTCCCAAACCAACCATCAGTGCAGACCCACAATTAACGTTCGGAGAAAACCGCGTTGCTCGCTTTGTGGAAAAGACCCAGCATTAGTCAGTACAGGAAACGTCAAGAGGTCAAAACTTCTTTTCCCATGTTACACATTACAACTTCTATTCCACGTTCATTAACAAGTTGCCACAAGTTATTTACATATGCACACCGTGCAACAACAGCAGCCTAAAACCAGGAAGTGACAACGCAACCAGTAAAATAATTTAGGTGAACAATTCATACGTTCTCACAGCGCCGAGGCAGTTGTGTGAGAGCAAAGACACGCTAATAACGTTGGAAAGAAAATCTTTTTGTACTTACTTGACACTGTAACACTGGAAGTGACTGTCTGGATACTGAGGCTGATAAGGCTCCTGACCCAGCACTGTCCCAAACCACCAGGCGTCGTCAATAATGGAGCGGAACCTGTCAGCTGCAGCAAACACAGATATTCTGCTGAGGGAAGTACTGAACTGTGTGTGGCTGCCACAGGCAATCGGAAAAACTTTTAATAAATGTACTGCTTGATTTCTTTCCGTAATTAAAAGTTTTAGCCCCACTGACGTGTAAGCCATTTAGCTTTAATATTAAAAAAGGGGACAGAACAGTCTCGATACGCGTTTTGGCGAGTGGATTTCCACCTCCTGCAGCCCCTCCATGATTCAAATTTCTACCTCTTGCCTACCAGAGAACCCTCTGACCCTACAAACAGCACAGGCAGCAATTAGCCAAGGACACATCTGTGATTTCAGAACTGTTCAGTCCAACACCCAGCAAACACTTACAGGCCTGCCAGTTCCTCTGCCGGGCTTCGTCGTAGAACTGGCGCAAGATAAGGAAGTCGATAACATCTGGCATGTCGTGGTACCTGGATAACAAAAATCATCATTCACGTGTGCCTCAGGGCTTTAGGAAGAACTTTAAAGAGAAGCATGTTCTTAAACCCTTCTCAGGAAACTGAAATTGCCCGTACCTGATGGAAAATGATTTGTCTGTGTGTTTTCCAGTGGCGTGATCTATAAAGGCAAGCTTGAGGCAACACAACGTGGGAGGACCAACTTCGTATCTAATTCCAACAATTTTTACCAATTCCTGATCCTACAGGTAAGAACAAACAGCTTCAGCAAATTGTATCTTAGGCACCACGCACAGAACTATCAGTTTAACGTTAATTAACCAATTGTACCCACATGCAAATTACTGCAATTAGATTTGAGATTTCAGAGGAAGACAATGTGTCAGCCTTAGGATTTTAACCCAGGTATTTCATCTGGGCTTCCCACAGAAGACAATCTGGTAATTGCAGACACTTACCCCTATTGTTTCTATAGGAAAGCATTGGTAACCTCACAAATCCACGTTTTGCAAACAGAATAATAAAACTCTTCAGTCACACACTCTGTAATTAACCCACAGAACCTTCAGTGCAGACCTACCCTAAGCACCACTTTTCTCCACGGCTCCTTGTGTGGATTCAGTTCATAAATGTTATTTCTTCTCACAGCTTCAATGTAAGCTTCGTGCCCTTGTCGGAAATATATCACCTAAAAAACACCCCAACAAGCCCCAAACAGTGAATGTATTCCTGGGTTTAGCAACTATAATAATCACAAATTGGAAGATTTTAATCCATGGTCCTACCTCATCACCCATCTGAGGGACAAACGGGGACCTTCGGAGAGCTGTGTCCGTGATCCAAACCGGGGGGTGCCAGTCATAGGACAGCTCCAGGTTCAGTGGTTGTGCTGCAGCATCAGCCTTGGCAAAATCAGACATAATGGATGTGAATTCAGAACAAATCATTCCGTTTTGATTTGGCAGACAACAGTGTAACTTGTAAAGGACTAATCTAGAGCATTTCCAAACAGTATCAGCAAAATTCCTCCAAGGCTTTTCTTGAGTTGTAACTGTAATACTAATGTTGTAATTCTAATACTAAACATTCTTTTCCTATTGGGAGATTTGAGTGAGCAAGTCATTATTATGCAGGTCTTAGCAGAAAGTTTTATAATTTAGATGACAGTCTCAGTACCCAATTAAAAATTTATCAAGCTGCAAAAACTACGTGATTCTACGTGGAAGAAAGGGATGAAGAGAAAAACACACCAAATGTACCAAAATTACCCCAGGCTTAAAATTGAATTTGCCTTCTCCTTTACAGTAGAAAACAACTAACAGTAATTACTGTAACTTAAGGTAATTGTTCAAATTAACTAAAAAAGTTCAGTATCTCAAAAAGGAGTAAATATTGTAATTAACTTATAAAATATTAAAAATTCCATATAAGAATAAATGGCTACCATCAATGCAATGAATGTGTCCCCTAAATTAAAACAGGTAAAAACCAGACAGTTTAATCAAGTTACAGAGTCACAGAATAGTTTGGGTTGGAAGAGACCTTAAAGCCCATCCAGTTCCACACCTGCCATGGCAGGGACACCTCCCACTGTCCCAGGCTGCTCCAAGCCCCAGCCAATCTGGCCTTGGGCACTGCCAGGGATGGGGCAGCAACAGCTTCTGTGGACAACATGTCCCAGTGCCTCGCCATCCTCAGAGTCAAGAATTCCTCCCCAATCTAATGTAACTCTGCCCTCCTACAGTTTAAAGCCAACTCCCCTTGTCCTATCACTCCATGCCCTTGGTAGAAGTCTGCTATTCTGTACTGGTATTTAATAAACATTACCCCTTTAACACCATCAACCTTGAGAACCCTTTTTATCTGGAAAATGGAAGTGCCTTCACTTGGAATGCAGATTCTTCCCTACAAATCAGCAGATCCCTCACACTGGGAATGGTCTCAGCTCCATGTACACTGTGTGTAGTGACAGCAAGATCCTTGGCTAATGGGAGTAACTATTACGTTAACATTTTCTAATGAAGATACCTAAAACCTAAGAGAGAAATTCATTAACAACCGAGTAGAAAAAAAAATGACATTTATACCTCCTCCTGCTTTTTCGGTTTGGGTTTTTTCCTCCTTTTCCTCCTTCTCCTCTTGGGAGGAGAGGATTTCTCAGCTGACACCTCATCCTCGGAGGTGCTGCAGTACCTGACCGCTTTCCTCCGCGAGGTCCGCACGGGGGGCTGCAGGTTGATGCCGGCATCGGCGATCCAGTCGGAATATCTGCTCGAGGAGTCACTGTCCCAGAGGGCAGGGGAAACACAAACACAGAGCCAGCTGTCACTCCCTCAGAACTCTCAACTCTCTCAGAAAAATACCTGCAGATAGCAATTGCTGTTGGAAGCACCTTCAAAATCACTTTGACTTGCTGTAAGCGTTACTTCGCTGGAAGCTTAACATGAATTTTTGGGACAATGCAGTAATTCAAAGAGGATTTCTTCAAACGACTAAAGTCTGGTGAATTCTAAAATCAGTAATTTTATGCAAGAAAGTTGTGCAATGGAATTCTGGACTAATTAGGAGCCCTAAGGAACACACAAGCCAAACACAGCTTAAATGCTTTACAGTTACACAAATCTCACAGCTACACATCTGCTTTCTCTCTCATTATTTATTTCGAGTGCTACAGAATTCTGAAAGAATATCTAAAACAGGCACAATGAAGTGATTAAAAACTTATCTATAACAGTTCTATACAAACTTCTAAAAATTCAGACTTTTTAAAAAAATTTTTAAGAGGAAGGAAAAAAAAAACCAACCAAAAAATTCCCAAAATGAAATTGGGAAAAAAAATCTCCCAAAATGAAATCTTTCACCCATCCAAAACCAGAACAAAACACACTACAGAAATATTCTATATTTCTCATCTCAGATATGATGATTTCTGAGACTCAGAAATCTCTCTTCACCATCTGGCAAAAAAAGCAGAGTTGGAGTTACATTAGAAAACAGGAATGTTTTGGTGAAATGGAACAGTAAATAACAATACAATGTGTCAGTAAAGCGTATGAATTATACCTTATATGATTATTATTTATATGATGATTGTTATGATTATCATATGATCACCTCTGAAGCACAACAGAGCTTTCATGCAACTTAAAATTTGTCGAAATTCAAATAAAACTTATTATGGGACTGTTTTTTCACTGTACCTAGAACTGTTACTGTTGCTTTTCTTGTCACTTCTCCACTCTTCCTCTTCGTCAGATGAACCAGAGCCCTCACTTTCTTCAGCTTCCTAAATTTAAAAATACACAGTCAAGCCAAACCCATGTTTTAAGGGTCTGAAACTTAAAAACACATTGTCTACATTATCAAACTACAAAGAAGTTTGGGAAAAATGAAAATGAAAGTAATCAGGACATGTAAAGTACATAACAAAATCTGACTGACAGGGAAGAATTTACAGTGCAAAAGGAACAGATGAACAAAAACAATCCATCTGCCCTCCACACACAAGGGGATATTCTGTCACTGCTATGATTTTTTTTCATTAGTTATGCAAGTTAGAATCACAGGAGGGTTTTTTCACCTTGCTTTAGTACCAACTGATTGACCAAGCACTAATTGGAATACTCATGCATGTATTTAAATGCAACACTAAACTGCAGATACACCAAAATACATTGTGACTTTAGTAATCTCCTGGTTGTTGCTTATCAACTTATCTGCATTAATATAACATTTTAAATGTGTTTTTCAGAACTGAAATGGCTCAGTATGATGCACGGCTCGTGTCAAGTTGTGTGTCATCAAGCAAAAAAAATAAAACATCAGAAAACCCCATGAGATTTCAGCTGTAACTTCAAGTGTTTTAATTAGTCCAACTGATTGCTATTTTCGGAGTAACAAAGCTCCTACTCCTCTCCCTAAAACCTGCTCATACACTCTGTAGATGGACAACACCCACAGAACTTTTCATTCCATTTAAGTCATTTATTGATTTAGCCACACTGAAATTCTTTATTGAGGCATGGAAAGGAGAGCAAATTTCCAAGGAATACCACTCTTCGTCTTACTCGCAACATTTCCCAACCTCCTGAACATCCTCCCTTTTGCTTGTTCTTCCTTAATGAAGTTACTGGTCCGACAAGTGGGAGCTTCTCTGCTCCTTCCACTTCCCCCTTTCCCAGTTTAAAACTATTTCCTCGTGGGCCAGGCAAGACAAGGGCAGTCCAAGCAGTCCTATCTCCCACAGAGTCTGATAACACACCAGACACAACCAAAAAGCTCCTGCAACCCTGTGTCACTCCCAGCCAAGAGAAGCAGACCCTGTGGGAGAATCATGTTAGCAAGAACCTTCAAAATTTCCACAGAAAAAAAATCAAAACACATCTACAATCCAAAGGCCACCTGAAGCCAATCTTAGCACTGTCCATCAGATTTTTGCCTTGGGCTGTGGATTTGGTTTAGAAGAGTCTCAGTAAAACCTGTTACACCATTTATAAAATGACAAGAAATATTGTCTTTATTAAAGCAACGTAACAAGTTTGAGAAGTGCTAACGACGACGATGCTTACAGAAATACTTTCTCTGGAAAAAGAAGGGGTGGGGTTTTTTTGTTTGCTTGTTTTAAGAGAGAAAATACAAATTTACATGAAATTTCATTTCCTGAGCAACTCGGGCTCAAAAGCCAAACTCGGAAGAGAATTTACCTGCTCTATCAAGCCAAAGCAGTTGTCCCTCTCCTCCTCAGAAGACTCCAGCTGTTCAATGTTATTCCGTGTTCGGTAGTTGGAATATTTCCGTCTGTGCAGTCTACGCTTCGACTGGATTAATGAAGACTCAGAGTCGCTCTAATTTATACAGAGGTGAAAAAACAGGAGTTAAATAAAAATATTTACGTGGCAAACTTTCATGAGGGGGAAAGCATGGCTAGAAGCACTGCTGAATGCAAAAACTGAAACAAGCCTCGTTACGTTAAAACTCCCTTTCAGGAGAAATCATTTCCATGCAAGCCAATAGTTTTAAATTTGCTGTTCCAAATTTATTTGTTGTAAGAAATTGCTCATTATAAACTACTGCGACAGCTCCACTCACGGGGCTTGATAAATGTATTTACAGAAGACATTCACTGCCTACAATNAAAATATTTACGTGGCAAACTTTCATGAGGGGGAAAGCATGGCTAGAAGCACTGCTGAATGGAAAAACTGAAACAAGCCTCGTTACGTTAAAACTCCCTTTCACGAGAAATCATTTCCATGCAAGCCAATAGTTTTAAATTTGCTGTTCCAAATTTATTTGTTGTAAGAAATTGCTCATTATAAACTACTGCGACAGCTCCACTCACGGGACTTGATAAATGTATTTACAGAAGCAAGACATTCACTGCCTACAACGTGCAATTATACAATCAGAGAATGGTTTGAGTTGGAAGGAGCCTTAAAGATCATCTTGTTTCAGTCCCCCAACTCCCCTCAGTAAAGGGGACCATGCAGTAGAATTCCTGTGTCCAACTGTTCTGTACTTTAAGAAGCAGCAAATCAGGCAACAATCTTATTAAAACAGCACAGTAACCAAGTTTTCCTTACTGTCAATCTCTCCCATCAAACAGGTAATGAAAAAAGAATTTGAAAGGAGGGAAGTCTGAAGAAGTCTCCCCATACAAAACACTGTTATCTGAAGGAAAATGACAAGGGAATGGCCTCGAGTAGAGGACCTTGAGTGCTCTCACTCGCTCTCAGAGCTCCAGCAGGACCTGCAACAGCTGTGTCTAAGTGCAGTCAAACCAGAAGAGCCTGAAAGCCATCCTGCCTTTGAAAATTACTCCCACATACCTTAGCTAGAAACAGGCAAGAGTGAAAGCAAAAGGAATTCTAGGTATCCATAAAAATAAATCCAACCCTGTCCCGCAATAACTGGGAGCTGAATCATCAGGGTCCTTGAAGGCCATAGCAGAAACCTCTGCTTGCATTTTCTACACCACCACTTGTCCCGGGGCACAGAATGCTCACTTTTCCAGAAGCTGCCACGTACCTTCTCCAGTGACTCAAATGACTTTTTCTTCTCTGCTGCATAAAGGTCTCTCTCTTCCTCCCCTTTTGCAATCCGATATTCTTCCTGTTTCCTACAAGAAAGCCATGAAAATCTGATTCTATATCTGTTGTGACAATGCTGGTCTCTTTAAGGGATCTCACTCAAATTATTGGATTATTGAAATTCCATTCCATTTTTAATTTCAGATGTTATTGCTCAAAACTCTAAGCCAGCCTATCATTTCCAGGTAAGAGTAAAAAATATGCACGCTAAGAAAGACTTCCTTCCAAACATCAAAATACAATCCACGTTTTCAACCTCATTTTTAATTCACATTTTTCCCTTTGCAATCATTCTACCTCCCAACACTGGGAATGCTTCTTAAAACCCTCAGAGATGGTAGCACCTATGGTTGTTCCCTTAAAAGAGATGTTTAGTTACAAATTCTCCTTTTCACAGGTGAATATTGCTAGTACTTCCGAAAGCAACTGGTTTAGCATTTCAAGGGGTTGTAACTCATCACCTCCAAGAGTCTCACAGAATGCACAATCTCACCCACCTCTTCCATGGAAATTAATTCAACCCGGATCTTTTATTTTGGAGAAAGCAAGATTCTAGGTGATCTAGCTGGCCTTGAAGATGATTTAAAATACTGAAATAGGGGAGAATCATTCAACTGGACAACTTCCCTTTCTTCTCACTGAACGGACCTTACAATGAGTTTTTACGCACACCCGCCCACAACGCTGAACTATTCCAACAGCACCCATTCTACCTTTGATTCACCAGCACTTAATATGAGCAAACCAAGCTGCTGTGCTGCCCCTAGTGCTCCCTGCAGGCTGCTGACAGACCTGAGCAGGCTGGGGGGGATCTCCGGCACCACGACCCTGCGCCTCCAGGCCTGCAGGTCCCTCTCGGTGGCCATCTGGCTGCGCGGGGCGTTCTGGTGCATCTGGCGCACGCCCTCCACCTGCCCGCTGCGCCGCAGCCCGATGTTGGGAGGGGACTGGATGTCCAGACTTGGCCTTCTGAAGGCTGAAACACACAAAGAGAAACGTTCCTGCCGTGCTGCAGAGAACTGCGAGCTCGTCGCTTCTTGCTATGGAGATAAAAAAATGAATAGCTGCTGTATTTTTATCTCCGTGGTTTGAAGTGCGTGACTCGCAGCCTTCAGGGGAGTCTCTGTCTCGTAGAAAGCACAGTGAGATTGCACAGAAGACTTTTTAAATGGTTATTTCTGCTGCTATTTTCACAGGATCATTTAGGCTGGAAAAGACCTCCAAGATGATCAAGTGCAGCATTTAACCCGTGATCACCTCGTCAACCAGAGCACAGCACTGAGTGCCACATCCAGGCTTTTCTCAAACATCTCACAGTGAAAGGAACTGTGGTGTGACAGAAGGGCTTTTCTGAACTATTTCTGACAGCTCTGATGCTAGAGAGGCACTTTTCCTAGAGCTGAGATCATATAATTAAATATATAGCAGACATTTACATAATTATGTAATTAAAGAAATATTTTTCATATATATTATATAACTACATAATTAAAACTACAAGGACACAGCTCAGGAAAGTGTCTTGTTTAAATCTGTACAGAAGGGACAGGGGAAACCAGTTTGAGTAATGGCAGAATACTTTGCAAAAAGTAAGGAATGCAAAAATAACTTATATTGGGAAATATTTGCAAAACCCCTGTATTTTATACATTCTGCATGTTATTTATGCACTTTTAAAGTGCAAGGCTTTGTAATTTAATCGCAGGAGCAGCAGTGTTTTAATGAATAAAAATACTTTAACGAGACATCACTACGTTAAAGAAATCTTAGTCCCCAGAACAACATTAAAGTTAAAACCTGTTTCAGTATTTCACACAGCACAATGAAAATGGAAACAGAACAATTACTGAAGAATTTACGAGCAGTCCTAACCTCTCCTGGGTGTTCCCTCCCCGTTTTGGGGGCCACTCGGAGCAGATTCTTGATCAGCTCCAGTTCTCTGATCCTGTTCCAGCTGTAGCTGTCTGATCATCCCATCCAGAATGCTGGGTTCCAAGCCTGGCTCATCCTGGTCAACAGTCTGCTGGCCAATCACCTGCTCGACCACTTCTCCATCACCTTGCAAGTGTAAAATAGATCAAATGAATGAAATGGTTCCAATTATTTATTCCAAATGAAACATTTATGGCATGTACAATTCAAACACAGCTTGTGCAGAAAAGACTTGCAATATCCATCTGAACAACTGATTTTTTTCTGGCTTGTTTAAATTGTATTCACTATGGGACTTTCCAGCATCTTTAGTGAACGTAAATACAAAATATCAAGTGGAAAAAAAGAGGTATTTTTAAATTGCTGATGTCCTCTTAAGAACTAGTGCATAACTCAAAACTTCTGAATGTAGAGCTTTAGTGATACTGTTCTTACTTGTTGCTACATATCCAAGCTGAGGAATCAAATGTTCATCTGCACAATTCTCTCTTCCTGGCACCAATCTTTGATATTTTGTTGGATGAGGGTTTCCATCCACATCCACTAAGAAGGGAGGGGGCATGAGGTGAGGGGCCTGCTGAGTCTGCTCGTCCAGCACGTAGTTGTTGGAGTCTCGGATCAGCGGCCGGTAGTCAGTGTGGAAGAACATCTGATCAGGAATCTAAAAGGAAATTTTATTCTTGTGTTAGCAATTTGGAAAGAAAAAGAAAAGGCTGAAGGACAAAGAAGAACAAGCACTAAAGTCTCTCAAATCTCCTTGAAGGTAAAAGAAAGAGCAAGTTCCCAGTTAGAAGAGTTCTGTATAATTCTGATGAACCTGGATGGGTGTTGCAGTACTGCAACTTGTGACAGCGCTTTTGCAGGCAGCAAAATCCTTTCAGAAAAGAAAAAGCAGAGGTAACTTGAAGCAAAAGCACTGTTTTACACTTAAAGATATTTCTCTCTCGTTCTTTATCTCTCCCACAATTATCAGAATCACAGAACATTCAGAGTTGAAAGGGACCCGCAAGGATCACCAAGTCCAACTCAGGAGTGGCCCCTAAGTTTTCTTCCAAGGAAATCTTTGGCTAAAGCTCAGCATCAGCTCTCAAAGTAACATTTCCTTCATCGTGATTTCTTCCTTAATCTGTGTCCACCTGAAATTTTTTCTGCAGCCCCAAGTCTGCCGAGTCCATGAGGCTGAAGGAAAATGGTTATGTAAGTATTAGATCACAGTCAAATGTTTGCTTCCAGCAATGATGGGAAAGATGAAGAGAACAAGTTTCGATTTCAGCTAAGAACGCAGAGGAAGAAAAAAGTAATTCTTTAAAACATGGAACTACCATTGCAACCTGAAACAAATTGAGGGGAAGTGAAGAAAAGAATAAATTTGTATTTATCAAAACAAAAAGGAAGCAGGCTAATAAACTGAAAAAAGGAAAACATTTATCCTGTTTTTCTAGCACATTTTTCTAGTTCAAATTCCACAGCTTTGGATGAATAACTGACTTTTGCTTAATTTAATCAACTACAGTGAATTTGAGCTTGAGTGAAGAAAGGCTAAGGAACTGCAGGATAAATCAGCAGAAATTAGAAATAGAAGCATTTTTGAGGTTGAACAATTAATGTGAATTTGCTGTCTCCAAGATGAGAATGTATTTCAGGAACATTTTTGGGAGCTACTCCCCGGGGAATGTTAAGACACTGGGATTTTCCTGCTGTGCCAGGATCATACAAGCAAGACAATTTCCAGACATCAAGGAACCCGTTATATTTAGATCCCGTAACCACATCAAGTATTTTTTACATATGAACTTTTGAATTAATTAATGTAATTTCAGTTAGAAACTCGATACAGAGATCTGATGAAAAGCTGAACTCACCTTTTCATAAGGCCTGCTACAGCCAAAGCCAAATATCAAGAGATGCCCATGAGAATCTGTGCATGCAAAATGCTGCCCATCTGGTGAAAACTTACAGTCAAAAACAGCTCCATGTCCTTGGCCTTCAATCTGGATTGAAGGAGAAAAAAATTAGGATTATTTGACCATTTTTTTCAGAGCAAACCATAAGCATCAAAAATTAATTACTCTCTCAAAAGCAATCATGCATCTCCCTAAATACTTTCATTAAGGCACAAATAATTTTCTTACTTCAGTATATTTCTTTTTCCCTTGGCATGTGACCTTAAGCTCTGAACCAATTTTAGAAGATGCACTAGAGGGTATGAAAAGTTACTGTTCAGTGAATAAAATAAAGAAATAAATGTGTTTTTCTAAGGCTTTTTAACTGTCAGCACACTGCTTGAAGTAAACTGGAGCTGATAGAGATTGGTTTTGTTGAACAACTTTCAAGACAAACCCAGAGAATATCAGAACTTAAAAAATTAAAAAATCTCTTTGCTATTGACTGACCAGAAAAAAATAAAGGGATTAAAAAAAGTCTCAGAGAAAATAATCTAATTTAAAGTCTTAACGACGAGCTGTCAAATGGAGCCCTCAAGCACTGTGCCAATGGATAATAAGATTATAATTTTTAAGAGTGGAAAATTCAAATATCTGCCCACAAGAGTCTTGAACCAATGGACTAAAACAGAGCCTTTCAGATGGCACCTCACCTCAGCTGAGGAAAACAATTAATATGAATGAGGTGCCTGATGATCTTTAGTAACAAAGGGTGGAAAAACTGAAATAACCAGGAAATTCTAAAGTAAAAAGCTCCAAAAAAAAAAATGAACTCATAAATTTTGCTGGTTTAGGGTTTTTATGTTTGCCTTTTTTTTTTTTCCTAAAGGTGCAGGGGGTGTGAGCGTTGGTGACAATTCCTTAAGCTGGTAGTGAACACGCTCATGTGTTGAGAAATGGTGTTTAAAGATCTTACCATGTTAAAATAATGCTTTGTTTTGGTGCCTTTGGTGATATCCCAAATGAAGATGTTGCCATCGTGTCCCGCAGACAGCATTATCCTGGAATCAAAAGGATGGGTCTCCAAGACAAACACTTCATCTGCATGGCCCTGCAATTCAAAATTGCACGTCACGTGCCGACAAGGGAAATCCACATCAGCAGGATGTTCACGGCAGAGCCCGAAGCCTGCGCTGGAAAATTCAACCCCAGGCAGCCCCAAAGACTGGACCATTCCAAAGGTCCTCATTTTCCAGATTCCAGCAAGAGCTGTAGGAATATGACGCTTTTGCCAAGGGATGGTGAATTATTCAGTGGGCAAAGTTACTACACAAAAACTTTCATTTATTCCACATTTATTTGTTGCAAAGCGGGAGGAAGCAGCAAATTTTGGTTAAAGGAATTCCAAGGAACACCACGCTTGCTGTATCGTTCATACAGAGCTTTCAAGGCTAATCAGCTCTAATTATCCATTCAGCATGCACATGTCACTGCAATTCCAGGAAAGCATTCAAAAAAGCCAGGAAAATTCCATACCACCAAGTCATGGAGCAACTGCCCTGTACTGGAATTCCAAACTTTGAGCAGATGATTATTCACAGCCGTAACAACGTAGTTGTCATTTTGGTTCCAAGCTATCATGGTTACTTTAGGCTTCATGAATTTGTCTTCTTCTGCACATGTGTCACTATTAAAAAGAAGTCAAACAGGTCAGAAATGCGTTTTATAAGTATTTATGTATTTTAATTAGTCCATTTAAATATCAAAATACAGAAAAAGAACTTGTTTTCCTGTGTTAATAATCAGACAACAGAAAGGAAGTGAAGAATTAAATCTGGGTCGAAACTTTTGTTCACAGAATCCTTCCTTTAAAGCAAATCTGGATTTTTAAATTTTAAAGGACTTGATAATCTCTTTCCCATTTGAGATGCAAGGCAAAAAGGCTTTCCTTTTTCATGGAATCTTGGCTCCTCTACAGTTAAAGTCCTAATATAAATCCTTTAAAATTTTGGATTTTTTACAGTCAGCTTTTCCAACTACCTGATTCCAAAGCCAATCTCTACATTAGTTAAGCATTTTTTAATGAGTCCCAACATAAATATAGTAAAGATAACGTTTTGTTTTAACCTCAACCTATTTCCTCATTCTCCCCCCAAAATAGCCTTACAGGATGCTGTAACACTCCCCCTCAGCATTTTAGTCAAGTGAAGGAGTAAATTTTCCTTGAAGCACCTTCCCATGGGATTATCTGTATTCCGCTTCAGCCAGAGGCCTCTCTTACAAAGACAGAGCCACAGTCAAATCTCAAATATTAATAACTCCTCCTTTCTTTGTAAAATCACTTTTTTTTCACAGCTGCACCACAGGAAAAGCCTGAAACCACCCTCCAATTAAGTCATGTACCCAAGGTTTGGCTTTTAATTTAGTCACCTACAAATCATTTAATTAAAATCTCATTTAATCACCCACAAATTAATTTCTGTTTAGTGTCCATGGAAGCTGACTGAGCACTCTGTACTCCTGTAAATCACGCCCCCTTCAGGCTTACCCAACACCAGGTAACATCCTGATTTTTATCTCTAAAGACGTTATTCACACTGGGTGTCACCAGCATTTCATTAATTCAGATTTTTTGAAAGTAGAAAATGGGAATAGTCAGCAAGATCAGTCCTTGAGGAAAAGCCACCGATTCCATGTCATAACCTCTCCTGCAAATAGGTCACCACCTACTTTATTTTGACTAATCTAAAAATATTTCTCCCATGACACACCAGGTGTCTGACTGAAACCCAGATAGAGAAAGTAGATTGCACTTTCTGCTCACTTTCCTCCCTTGAAAGAGGCAATAAAATTAATTTGGTACAGAGCACATTTGAAAGCTTTATGAACACTTAGGAATTTATGAAAGCACAGACTCCAATTTAGCAATTCTTACATCACCAGAACACTCATTTTACCCCCTCCCAAGGCCACAGAACTTGACCAGAATGCTGCTAAGACTTACTCTCATTTGAGTAATTGAGTTTTTCAATCTTTCTGAATTTACACCACAGGAAATAAGCAATGAAGGCTTCACCTACCCCAGCAGTCGATCAGACATATCCAACAAAATACTCCTCCATTCTGCTTGCTCAAAGCGCCAGATCCGAGCTGTCCCATCTCTGCTGCCACTTATGAACCTGGACAAAGATTAAAAATTTGTTCATTTCTCTTCAAAAAAAATTTGCTTTCAAGTATATTTAGAGTAATACACCGCCACAACATAAATTTTGCAGTGGAAAACTGACAGAAGTGAAGTCTTCAGTTTGTGTTCAAGAGAATTGTTTCCATTGACTTTCTTTCCAGAAAACCAGGAAAGAGTTTTTCTCTACTGAAAAACTGAATGAAGTTGTCAAAATATGAAGAACAGAGAAGCAAGTTCCAAAGTTTAACTCAATTCACAAATTCATCCTCTACTCCTCCTCAGTACAGTATTTTAATGAACTATTTTAAGTAATAGCAGAGTTTCAGATACTGAACTAGAGGCAAGAAAAATCAGATGAAAATGATTGTAATTTTTTTTTACCATTTCCACTGCATTCTTCCTATTTCCTATACAAAACTTACTGAAAATTAAAGGAAATGTGAGGGAAAAGGAGGTTTATGAAGCCACAAACACACTGGGTATATTAAAAAGTGGCAACATCCCTCCAGGTAAATAAAACCCCAGCCAGGCCAAAAATATCATCTAACACAGATCAACAGAAAGCTGAAACAGCTGAAGCTTAATTATGCTCCTGCAGCAGTCCAAATTTCCCTTCTGAGTTCTAAGTAAGTAGATTTTTCTTACTGGAAACATCCAGTAATAGATTTTCTTAATTCCAAAATAATGTATTTTTCTGCTCACGTTTCAGCATCTTACAACATACCTGTCCCCACCGTTAGAAAACTGAATGCTGTCAACTTTGTCCTGTAAGAAAAAGTAGAGTTTGTTATTTTATTTTTTAAGCAGGAAATATGTTCTTTGACAATTCTGAGCTTAGTAAAATCTGAAATAGTGAAAAAATGGAATGTTGTACGATTTCTAAGAGTTTTAACTGCAAGGCAAACAGAGTCCAACAAACACTTCCCAGAATTCACTAACCATTAATGCATTTAAAATGTATCTTTTAAAAAGTGCCTGAATTAAATATGAAGGATTAAGAGATTAAACAACCTGGTTGACAACCAAATCATATTTAAATAAATTTCCAATACAGTGGGTTAAGTAAAAATACAACAAGTAAGTCAACTACAGTGAGGAACCTGTTGTTCCTACTCCCACTTTCCTTTAATAAATAATTATTCATTTTTATCACAGTCAAAAGTGCAGGAAGAGTAGGTAACACACTTTATCTTCTGAGCTTAAAGTCTTCTGATCAAGCTTTATCAATGCAACAGAAATAAAGTCAGATTTAGTACTAGAGAAAGAATTTTAAGGCAAACAAAATGAATTAAGAGCATTGCTAAAAACCCACTCAGACTATCACCTTGTGACTTCAATACTGCTTCAAATGGCTAATTAACTAATTACTTACAGCGTGACTTTCCAATTCAGCTATTTTCTCAGGTGTTTCAGAGCCAAAAAAATACATCCTGATGACATGGTCAGTGCTGCCAGTTGCTAAGAACATACCACCTGTAAAAATCAAGCAATAATTAACCTGCTGTGGAAGAAATGAAAACAGGTCACCACCATTTCTCAGAGGCCTGGTTTAAATAAAAAAACCCCACAACTATTTCAAGAATGGCACATTTTTTATGCTCTTCCACTGACGTACATATGTGGAAGGAAATCCCTTTCTTGCCCCAGAAAGCGTTCTCAGCCATAGTAAAAATAAATTGGTGTTACAAAAATTTTAAAATAAGTAATTAGGGCAATACTGGAACTTTTAACATTAAATTGCACAGAGAAGCCTTCAGTGGTGGGGAATATGGCTCTGGACAATCAGAATTATGTAGATGACTCTCACGGTAGCCTCATTTGTGCAAGTGAACTGCATCAAAATTGGGTTGAAATGGGAGTAAACCAGTCCAGTGAAGTAGAGCAGTGTAAGCACACCAGGATTTAGTTGTGGTGGCAGAAATTCCAAGATCTGCCTCTAAGTGCTGTCAAAAAACAAAAACCCCAAACAAGCAAAATGTCAAAAAACCCCTCCCAGCACAACCCAGGGCTCCACCCTGACAATGTTAACAAGCAACACTTTTGATTTGCTTTTTGTATCTGAAATTCACATGAACTGAGTGAAGGAAAACCACGAGCCAGGAGTGAAGCACATTAAAGATCCACTTCTGGATCCTTAGGAGAGAAGGATCTTTGTGACCATCCCTGGCACTGGGTCAGAAGCTCCTGCTGGCAGGAACTACTTCCACTGCAGGTGACCTGTGAGATCTTGGAGAACCCATTTTGCCAATTCTTGACATTGTACCAGGGGATTAAACAGAAATAAAAAAATCCAGTAAAGATGGGTAAAAGGAAACAGACCTCAGGTGCCTTTCCTTCCTGGAAATCACCAATTTCTTAAACAGTCTTTCACTGTTAGCTAAGGGAAGTCCCGTGATTTTATTATGTCACAGCTAACAACACACATCTGTGCAGTTATTTACTCACAGCTGCAGGTTTTGTCCATTTTAAAGCTGTCACAACCAAGTATTACAAGAACACTTTAAAGGAAAAAAGAGAAATCACAGTGCTAAACTCCATCTGACTTACCCACGCTGAAGGAAGAACAAAGCATCTGAACCCCTGGTCTGGGTTTCTCTGTGAACTTCACTGGCTTGGTGCTTAAAAAGAAAAGATGTTCGAAATAGGCCACACCACCCAAAACTCGGCTTTTAGCAACATTTAAAAACATAAAGAGATGTTTCTTCAAACGTGGATCATTTTATACCAACTACCATGATGGGACAACACCAGACACACACTGATCATCTTAGAGCACGTATTTCTGGTAATAATTAATTTTTTTGGGTACAAATAGTAATCACATATGGAACATTTAAAACTATCCTGAACATACATATCCTGCATGCAAGTTCTGTAAGAAACATCCTAAAACTACAGGACTTTTGGAAAATCAACACCAACAACAAGCTTTACTATACTTCCTAACAAATTTACATTTCCAGCCATTCCTCTTGTCCTACATTTGTACTTTTAGTGAAGAAAGAAATCAATGTATTTCCGAACAAATCTCCCAAGTCAATGGAACAACATAAACTTGTAAAGGATAGTGATGGTGCCTTAAAATAATTCTGGAATACATTATTTGCACAGCGTTTTTATTACCACAATAACCCAGTGGAGTGAAAAGCACCTGACTTATTTTACTCAAGCCTAGCATGGCATAAAGGTTAATCAGCAAACCATTCACATACTTGAATTTCATGGAATCTGTATCCCACTGCCAAAAGCAAACAGTTCCATCTGCACCAGTCGAGACCATGTATCGCAGGGAGCCTTTCACCATGGGACTGAACTACAGAGCAGAAAGTAAATTCAGACACAGGAACAGAGGTTTCAGAACTGTTCATGAACTTCTCAAAAAGTTAATGTAAAAGCTCGATTTACTTGGGATTTTTCACCTCAAACTGCTGGAGCAGTGGTTGGTAATTGTCATTTTTAGTGTTTACAAAGTAATATCTCCCCTACTTTAAGATAAGCTTGTGGTCTATGTTTCAATTGCTGCATTTAAAAAAAACCCAACCAATTCCTTCAGCGGTTTGGGTTTGATGTATTCACTAACCACAGTCATTCACTGAAAATCCTGTCAATGAATGAAATAATGAGCAGAGCAGACTGAAAAAAAAGGGGAAGTTTGAATAGACAGGTGTACTTTAAAAATCCATAATTAAGCAGAGCATGAGA
The DNA here is from genome assembly GCA_013400655.1 of Mystacornis crossleyi. Classification (NCBI taxonomy): domain Eukaryota; kingdom Metazoa; phylum Chordata; class Aves; order Passeriformes; family Timaliidae; genus Mystacornis; species Mystacornis crossleyi. The sequence continues at coordinate 9,921 of VYZQ01064506.1, read as the reverse complement.
TATGAGACGGTTTGAATGTGTAACTCAGCATCACGCGTAATTTTAGAGGAATTTTATAGGAATTCCTCAGAAATACTTCTTTAAGACATGGATTTATTGCTATGCCCAGAGCTACACTCCAGAAAACTTTGCAGACACAAGTTTTCTTAAACTGCTCATCAATTACTAACACTGGGAACAGTCATAAAAATTGTAAATATTGCAATTATGGTATTATTAAGAAAGCTTAAATTAAAAAACCCATACACTACAAAAACAGAAGCACCACAAATATTTTGACATTAAAAACCAACCCAACTAAAAAATGCAATGAATGCCACAGAAAGTGCAGGTATGAAGATTACTCTCAGAGGCAGCATTTTTGAGAAAAATGCAAAATTATTTTTTTGTACTGAGCTCCACAAGCCACTCTTCACTCCTCAACACAAGCTGTTGGTCTCACTGGAAAACACCCCAAACCTGGATCATGAGCTACTAATTTCTGTGTTAATTAAGGAATTACAAAGGCCAAAACTAGACTGAATCCAAAGGACCACCAAGAGCACATCGTGTATCAAACCACCTTCAGATTTAAACACACAGGTTACACCTCTGTGCTTTTGAAATAACCCCTATTTTTGAGATTAAAGCTAATATCCACATCACAGAAGTTGTAGGAATCACACAGTGGATCAGGAATTCCTCCACACAAACCAAGAGGGCATGGTATTTCCCAGAAATTCCCTCTGGTTCCAACAACTCAAATATTATAGGTAGTGATCTTTAAGGGAAGAATTCCTGGCACTATCTTCAGTTATTCCGGAGAGACAAGGAATTTATTTGTTTTTAAATAGGTCTGTCCTGTGATTTTACTAATTTTTGACACGAATATTTGCATATTCAGATTTCACTACTCCCACAGGCAGCCACACAGAAATAATCTCAGTTTTTAATATGCAGAAACCCTTAAAAAGCCCCATACCTGCAATGAGGTAATGGACCCTGTGTGCCCGTGGAGGACAGCAACTGGTGCACAAGTCCTCAGACACCACACTCTGATCATCTTGTCACAGCTCCCAGCTGCAATCATGGTGTTCTCATAGTTCACAGCCATGTCAGAAATCTCTGCTGAATGTCCTCGTAAAGTGGCAAATAATCTGCCATTGTGAGTGGACCAGATCTTCACCAGACAGTCATCTGAGCCCTAGAGAGAAATATTCATTAAGGACAACTTCTGACATGCTTCTGACCTTTAATTACAGCAGATTGTTCCACTTAAGCACAGCGAGGGAGCTACATTTAACAGCACTGATATTTATCTCCGCAAGTTTTAGCTTTATATCCATTTCCAAGCTCTTTTCCTTGTATCATTTAAAATTATATGCAGAGTTGGATATATTTCATCAACTTACAGTAAATATTCTGTGTCCAGTCCGATCAAATGCAACACAATACACAGAAGAGAGATGGCCAAGGATCCTCCTGTGCATCTTGACATGCTGGTACATACTTCCTGGGAATGAAGTGCTGAACTTGGCATAGCCAGTTAATTGCTTTGCTCGATGCACCTCCACTAGAACACAGAGAAATCACATCATGTTTCAAACATGTCTGTTCTAAAAGTTGGGTTTATTCAACTGCCATTAATATTAAAAGAGTTATTAGAAATGACTTCTAAATTTCATAAATTTTCATAAATTTTCCTTGGATCTGCCATTTTTTCTCTGTGTAAAAACAGCATTTTTGATGTGCTCAGCAGCAGTGGGGAGAGGTGAGAGGAGCTTACCAAGATTTGGAGGGGTGCCGTAGTTGACAGGCATTTCAGGGGGTCTGCCTCGATGAAGAGCAGCAAATGCAGAGCCCTTCCAAACAGTGTTCCTGCAATCTGTAAAAACAGTTGAAGTTCATCACAAGCATTTGTTAAAAATGCCAAGAGAGCTGCAGTTCCAAAACACAGCAAAGAGCCTGTCGAGAGGTGGTCTCAAACACAGGATTGAACCCACCAAAAAACCCAGGCACCAACTGCCCCAAAACTTCTCACAAACAGTACAGAGACAAAGAGAAAAATCCATGTAATAATAACAGAGGGAGGAAAAACCAACAAAACCAACGACCAAACTTTGAAATTATTCCTAAATGATGGTATCCCTGCAGTTCACATGACACAAAACTAACATTTCATCTGATTTTAATCATTTTCATGAATATTTATTCAGAAATGTAATGAGTATTTATCAATACGAAGTTATTTAATGAGATGATCTCAAGACCCTTTCAGTACCTGAAGGGGGTTTGGAGAGGTGTTTTTCACAAAGGCTTGGAGTGAAAGGACAAGGGGGAATTGCCTCAGGACAGGTTTAGGTGGGATCTTGGGCAGGAACTGTTCCCTGGGAGGGCGGGCAGGCCCTGGCACAGGGTGCCCAGAGCAGCTGTGGCTGCCCCTGGATCCCTGGCAGTGCCCAAGGCCAGGCTGGACACTGGGGCTGGGAGCAGCCTGGGACAGTGGGAGGTGTCCCTGCCATGACAGGGGTGGCACTGGATGGGCTTTAAGGTCCCTTCCAACCCAAACCATTCTGCGATTCCAAGAGGTCACTCCCAAAGTGGCAGCTCTGCCTTTCTTACACTATTCCCCAAATCTTAACTCTGCACACACGACACTGTATCACAGCCATTTCAAGTAAAGAACAGTTCATACCTTTTGCTGTCCGTAGCAAAGACTGTCTTCCTGCCCCAAGTAAGGAATTCACTCTGCAAATGCTGGGTGGGATCTCCTTATCCAGGATAGGGCCAATACGCTTGCAAATTTGTAATAAATGATCTGGAGCCACATGTTTGTTGGACAGCACCTGACAGAAATTTAAAGTTTAAAAATAAGGATGGTACATCCAGAACAGATGAATCTAAAAGCATCAATATGCATAGGTATATTAGATTTTTTTTTTTTAAGTTCATCTTACAGAAAAAAATCAATTCTGTTAAGCTCTGATCTAGTAAATTCAGTGGGTACTCTGCAAGTTAGGGAGAGCTATAGTAAAAATAACTGGAGCAGAGTTACTCATTGCACATCAGTATTTTATTACTGGAAGCTTGCAGGAATCACCCCTGTGGCACCCACTTGTGAGGCACCCTACACTGAGCACCTTTGCCCAATTCACCCTACTGTTTGTATTAAAAATAAGAAATAAAATTCAAACCCTCATAACTTGAGATCACGGAGAACGTGGTTGCAATCGAGCACAAGACTTTATGCAGCTACTACCTGTACTTGTTTAGTGAACTGCAAACCAGCAGGTTTGAGTACAATCTCTGGAAACAGTTTCCTTGAAGAACCAGTACGACATAGCCTGAGCCTGCCCTACTTCCTTAAACCAGAGGATCAAACCAGTCATCCCTACATTCAGGAATGATCCCACACTATCTGCATCAAGCAACCGAAAAAAATACACCCCCACGCACACTCAGATGTCTCAGACAAGAACAGATGTGTGCGGGTTTTGATCATTTTTCCCCCCTCTTCTTTCTGAGAGTTCAATCTAAAAAATCCTTATTCTTATAAAGACAACCACTGTGGCAGAAGTTAAAGCCACAAAGTAAGAGTTTAAGCAGCCTTGAGTAGAGCAAACCATCAGAATCACAAATTGAAGATACTGGGGAGGTCTGAAGCAGCTGGGATCAACAGCCCCACGCTTCCTCCACTGTGACCTGGCCATGAACAAACCAGTCAGCCCCAGCAGCCACAGGGCTCCTGCAGCAGCCAGAGAATTCCCAGCCAATCCATTCAGGAGAGGCACAGGGCCACACCAGCTCAGGTATGTGGCCTCTTGCCCAGGTAGCTGAGAACACAGGCAGAACGAGCTCGTGCTGCTGATGCTGCTCCCTCGGCCGAACGAGTGAGCTTGGATGAGCAAAGTGTCCTAACGAGGCTGAGCTCCTCACCACAACAGTGGGAATAAAAATACCACACACTGCCAGAGAGTTGCCCAAATGCACGCTGAGCATTCAGAAGGCACAACTGAAGCCACAGCCTTGTACTTGTTTTTAATAATAAAATCCAGGTATAAAGTTTGTGGGGCACAGGTTGTATTCCTGGCAGGGTGGGAGGTGATAACATCAGTAAAATAGTTCCCATTACCCCACAGGCAAATCTATCCAAGCAAATCAGCTCATCAGATGCTTAAGATTGATTATAAGAAACGCATCTGGTAGCCCAAAGATTACAAAATGCAGTTTGACATAATTTCTTTATCAATTTTGACTCTTGAGAATTGGTATAGAGCAGTACCAGCCACAACATCCAGGACAGAAAGGTCAGCGTGCTTTGTGCCAAACATTAAAACCCTTTTTGTTTGCACGCCATCAGCAATAAGTATATTTTCCAAATGCAACCCTTGCATACAAAACCTTGCAATTCCTTTCCTTTTTAAGTAGTTTTGCTCAGATTTTGGAAGGAACAGTTATTTTAAAGACTTGCAATTCCATGATGGGCAAAGCGGAATAGAAATAATTACACCACATGATTGCATTTGTCTGTGGTGTCTGCAAATTTAGAGTGAGACCAGGGGGACAGGAGGCTCCCAAAGCCCCTCAAAAAGCAGAAACTAAAACCTTGAGAAGATTAATTTAGATATTCTGAAACAGTACCACCTGTGCAGAGATTTCCTTTAAATTGTGCACGAAAAAGAGGTAGAAGCAGCACTTATTAAAGAATTAAGCTGACAATTGTATATGCAGAACAATCACAGTTAAAATCCTGCTCTGAAATCAGAAGAATCCATGTGGGGTGTCTCCCAACACCCTGCTTTTTGTCAGAAGAAAGGGCGTAAAAAACCAACAATGAACCAACAAAATAACTCCCAACAATTCTTTTTTTAAGCTTAATCCTACTTTCATCTTTGCTAAATTCAAGTCAGAGCTTGAAAATATTCCTGTTTAGCGAGGCCAGGCTTCCCAGTGACTTAAAAAACTAATCTAAAACCTTGCTCAACGGACCACAACGACAAGTACAGGAAATGGAATCAAACTTATCATTTCAAGCAATACTTAAATAATTAAAGAAATATTTTAAACAACATTTCATTCCTTATCTATGTAAATATGATCCTGAGATCTTTAAGCGCTTCACAAGAGGGAGTCCACTGCAACAATCAGTCAATTAACCTGGAATGCCTGAACCTTAGGTGGGAAAAAGCAAGGATCAACACGTCTTTAAAGGAAACAGTATCAACTACAATAAACCACGATAAAAATCACACTGGGCAGGGCAGGCACCACCAGGCCATCACTCCCCGGGATTCAAACTCTTTGCCGCTTAAGAAGCAGCAAAATTTAAGCCCCAAAACACAACTCTGCCTTCTGTAAAAACAATTCAGGACATACACCACCAGCCGTAGTAAGGCAGGAAGAACATTTTGTGGAGAGATCACCCCCATCTTTCCAGCACGTTAGAAACAAAGCCATGACCAGCGAGGAGCCGGCGATATGAGCACATTCACAGGCACCAGAACTGCCAACCCTCGGTTTCTGAGCAGCGATTTCATTTCCTAATCTGTTGGAGGGGGCTGAAAGAAACCAACCAGAAAATAAATACCGACAAATCACAGCGTGCCTCACAACCTGGCCCCTGAAACTCCGAAATGAAACCTCGCTGTAGATTGGCTCCTGCCTGCATGTAGGCAGTGGCATGTACCACTGCACAACGCCAAGCTCCACCTCTGCTATGTAAACAATATCCTCAATTTAAACCACCGCTTGTGTTTTTGTTAGTCTGATGTAAAGAAATTAAAGGCCCTTTCTAAAGTAACTCCAGTGTTCAGAGCCAGAATGGTACGGGAAGGTGAAGCTTTGGGCCTACAAAGGTAGAGGGTCTAACATCAATGTTATCACCGTAAATAAAAGGTTTTTTTTTAAAGAGAAAAGTCTCACCAATTCTTCATAACTTCTATAATGCTCATTTCCTTGCCAATCCAACCTTTTAGGAAGCAACTAAATAAAGGAAAACAAAAAAAAACCGTGAGCGGTTAAAGGGGAAAGGAGGGATTACAGACCACATCCAAAACAATGTGTGTTGAGGGGGGAAAAGTTGAGACAGCGGCAGAAACTTGAATGACTTGCAAAGGAAACTTTTGACTACAGCAAGATTTCATCAGAGCCCACACAGACCTGGTGCTGCTCCAGCTCCTGCACCAGCACCTGCAGAGGGAAGGGAAAAAGCACAGAATAAGGGACAAGCCACGATCTGGCTTCTCCAGAGAGGGGGGCGCGGCTGCTCCCACCTCCCCCCGACCCTCTGCGGGCAGCGCGGGGTCCCCGCGCCCCGGTGAGCCCTGGACTCACCTTCAGCGCTCTCCTACAGGGCCCGGTGCTCAGGAACCGGGCGATGAGGAAGTAAAGCTCTGTAAGAGACACGGGGAGAGACACGGGGAATGAGCCGGGGGGCGGCCGTGACCCATCCTGAGGGGGGGCCGGAAGATGGCGGCACCGGCGGCACCTCCTCACCCCGGCCCGCGGTGTTACCTGATTCAATGAGCGGCAGAGACGCGCCGGAGCTGGAAGAGGCCGCAGGCTCGGCCATGGCGGGCTGAGGGCGGCGGGCCCGGCTCGGCACGGCGCTGTCAGCGCCTCCCCTCTCTCCCTCCCCTCACGGCCGCCCCCCCGCTCCCCTCAGCGCTCCCTCCCTCCCTCTCCCCCCTCAGCGCAGCCTCGGCGCCGCCGCCATCGCCGCCGCACCACCCGCCACGGCGCCGCCGCCGACACCTCCGCCGGGAGCGCCCACGGGG
>VYZQ01064500.1:223-11120 GCA_013400655.1 Mystacornis crossleyi | reverse complement strand
TGGGAAGCCATTCCCTGTGTCCTGTCCCTCCAGGCCTTGTCCCCAGTCCCTCTCCAGCTCTCCCGGAGCCCCTTCAGGCCCTGCCAGGGGTTCTGAGCACTCCCTGGATCCTTCCCCTCTCCAGGTGAACATTCCCAGCTCTCCCAGCCCGGCTCCAACCTCGGAGCATCTCCATGTCCCTCTCCCTGGATAACAAGGATAAATAATCCATGATTTCCTGGCTCCCTGAGGATCCGAGCGCAAGGATCCAAGAACGCTCCCGATTCCCTCTGTTCTGGCCCGACTGGAGTTAATTGTGCTTACAAACCACACAGAGGCTTTGGAGTTTTTCCCCCAAATCCTCTTCCATGTCCTTTCCTTGCATTCCCCGACCCGAGCACGGCGGGATGGATTGTCTGGCAGTGACTCCGTGAACCCTTGGAGTGCGGACACCGAGGAGCCAACGGGAGAAGATAAGAAAATAATTGTGGATCTGTCACTGGAACACACTGAATTGTAGTCCCAGAGATTGGCAGAGGTTAATTAAAAGCATGAATTCCAAATGATTCCATTAAATTGGGACAAATCCCATTTGGAAGGGCCATTTTTCATTCTCAGCCCGTGACGTCTCACTGAGTTGAAGGAGGAGTGTTCAGGTAACCTTCAGTGGGAACTGTTAAAATCACAAATTCCTGGAATTGTGTGAGTGATTCCAGGAGTTTGGGCAGCCTGATCCCACAGTCCTGTGAAGGAGACAGATGTGTGCAATTAATTTTTGTTAATTAATGGATCGATTTTTCCCTCCTGGGTTTGTCTTTCCCATGAGAATTCCAATGTCAGTGCAAGAAGATTTCCCTGTTTTCCGTGACTGGAGGGATAATTCCTTCTCTCCTTCAGAGAACTATCCAGAAAAAAAAGTACTTTTTATCAACTTTTGACTTATTAAGATTAATTTTTAATTGCACTGGAGCGTAAACATTATCCAAGGAATTATTTCAACTCCCGAAACTCAGAGGCTTCTGAGTCTCTCAGGTTTCTGTGGTTGAAGAGACCCTTAAAAGACCTCAAAAATCCCGACAAAAACCCCAAAATGGGAACCTTTCAGAAAATCCTTTGCTTTCCATGGGCTCGCACATTTAACACTGAAGACTGGAGTGTTAAATGGGATTTCTTTGGGATTTAAGTGGGATTTCTTTGGGATTTAAATGGGATTTCTTTGGGATTTAAATGGGATTTCTTTGTCGGTGGTGACTCACAATTGACTTGCCCAGGGGCTGCTCTGCAATAATTGATTTCCTTATTGCCCTGCAATAATTATTTCTGGAATTGGAGCTTTTTTTTTGTTGGCCGAAGAACTGAAAACCTTGATTTTTTTTTTTTTCTGGAAAACGTAAAGCCTGACTTCCAGGGCTTTGTGCTGGCTCAAACTTGCTCCGACAAAACCTTTCCAGGGTCATTTTCAGTTCAGCTGAGGTGGCTTTTTAGGTGCAATCCAAGCTGAAAATGTCTTGGCTAAAATTGTTCCCAATTCCGAATTCCTTGGGCTGCTTCATTTAAAGGGAATATTTTGTGTGGGCGTGAGGACAACGCAAATGCTCCGTTAAATCCAGGTTCTTTTCCAAGCAGGAATGGGGAAAAGCGGACGTTGAAAGTCACCTTTTTTCCTGAAGTAGAAATGGGAGGATTTTTCCATATTTTGGAATGTAAAAGCAACGATTTGTCCCTGGTTTGGGAGTAGGGTAATGTGTCTGACCTCACTGGGGAGAGACGAAAAAAGGAGATTTTCGTTTTGCGACAGCCACGAGGGCTCTGCCAGTCCTGAACTCACTGGACAATTCCAGTTGGGATTCATGACAAAATCTGGAAATTAGCTCAGGAATTCTGTTCGGAAATGGGAGTCACAGGAGTCCGAGCCGTCCCGGGTGACTATTTCGGGAATTCCAACGTCCCAGCTGAGAAATGTGGCCAAAAGTGTTGAAGGCAAAACATAAAATAGCACAGGAGGTGGGGCAATGGTTTTAACCTGGAAAAGGTGGATTTAGGTCCTGGGAAGGAATTCCTGGCTGTGAGGGTGGGGAGGCCCTGGAATAGAATTCCCAGAGAGCCCCTGGATCCCTGGCAGTGTCCCAGGCCAGGCTGGATGGGGCTTGGAGCAGCCTGGGATAGGGGAAGTTGTCCCTGCCCATGGAAGCGGCTGGGATTGGATGGGATTTAAGACCATTCAATGCTAAAATTTGATTTATAAATTTTCAGGGTTTTTTGGCAAGAGTTCGTGCATCTTTCCAGCGCTCCGCCAAGACGAGGATCCGCGATGCTTGGCGTTATCCGCCACCATTCCAGCAGGAATTAGGGAAAACCCGTCCTTTCTCACCTGGCTGCTTTATCCCACAATCCGGGCTTGATTCTGCGCCTAAACCAAGGACAATTTTCCGTAGTTCCATCTCCTGGGAGAGGACTGAGAATCCCAGAGTTCAGGCACTGCATTAACCCCAAGGAGAGCTGATGCTCATTCCAAGATCTGATACTGAAATCCGTCATGGAAATCAGTTGGATTGAGCTGCAGGAACTTCATTATTGCAGCTCAGAAATCCTGGGAAGAAACGAGAGGCCGCAGGAGGGGTCCAAGACAGAAATTCCCTGCTCTGTTCATCCTGCTGGGAATTCTGGGCATGGATTTCTCCCAGATTTCTCTGGGATATCTCCCAGATTTCTCCGGGATTTCTCCCAGATTTCTCCCAGATCAGGCTCTGGATTTACTCGGCACACCAAGATTGACCCAACACCGTGGTCAGAGGGAATTCCCAGAAATTCTGGGCATGGATTTCTCCCAGATTTCTCTGGGATTTCTCCCAGATTTCTCCCAGATCAGGCTCTGGATTTACTCAGCACACCAAGATTGACCCAACACCATGGCCAGAGGGAATTCCCAGAAATTCCAGGTGTGAACTGTCTCAGCAAACTCCTGGATAACTGAAAATCCCAACAACAACAACAACAAAAGATTATTTGGGATTTTTTCTCCGTATTTTTGTCTTTTTCCTTTCTTTCACCATCCCAATTGTTCTGGGCAGTGAAGGAATTGTGGAGGGCTTCAAAATTCAGGGAATTCAGCAGGAAAACCCAGCTCTCCTGGGGCTCTTTAGCTCCCTTTAAAGCAGTTCTCAGCTTTTCAAGGAGAGCTTTTTCCTGGCAGGAATTGATTCCTGGGTTAAATAAAAGCTCTGATCCACCTGGAGCCTCCAGGGCCCCTCGGCGGAGCCTGAGATCAACGAGTTCATTCCGGAGTGTAAATCACAGGGATGTGGGAAGGGAACAAAACGTCTGGCTCCATCAAAGGGAAAATATTCCTTATTCCTGCTCTGCTCCCAGGGCAGATTGTTCATCTCCCGTTTTAGCAAATATTCCCCAGCTCGGCTCCCCTGGCATTGCAGTTCGAGGAGTTTCTCCAAAATCCAAATGAAATCCAGAGGTGATAATTTAATTTCTCCCACTCCTGATGGAGAAATATTGATTCTCCTCATGTTTAGACCCATTTTATTTATTTTGTTCTCCTCACCTTTTACAGCAGAGAATCCCGGAATGGTTCGGGTGGGAAAACTCATCTCGTTCCGCCCTTCCCACGGAGCTCAAGGTGCAGCTGGGCCAACCTCCCTCTCACCATCCGTTGTTTCAGTTTTAATGGAATTAAAATTCGTATTTTCATAAAATTCCATAAAATTCAATTAAAAAGGAATTAACCTCCCTCTGACCACCGGTTTTTAATTTCAGTGGAATGTTTCCCGCAGGAATGCAGCCGGTTAATTGCCGTTATTCTGCCTCTACCAACACAGAGACTCCTCAGAGTTTCTCAGGCCCATCTCCCCCTGAAGCAATAAATTCCGGCAGAGTTGTGATGGTTGTTAACAGCGAACCGCTAAAATGTGATGGGTGCACACCCGAAAACACCGAAAAGAGACAAGAGGAGCTGGCACTCGACTGCCCGGGTCACTTTTCATCCGCCTGGAGGAGACAAATCCAGATTTATGACAGTTCTGCTCATGCAGAAATGGAAAGGTGCTGTCTCAGGGAGTGGGGGCTCACAGAGCGTCTGTGAAATCCACGGAAAAAAACAAATCAGCTGAGATGGTTTGGCATTAACTCTATGTTTAGTTTTTCCTGAATAAATTGTAGAGTGAATAAAAAATTCCTGAAAGGGAGGGAAGCGGAATCCCATTTCTGTCACCACTCAAATGCATCGGGATTGAGTCTGCTGGGAACCACTGGAATTGGGCTGGAAACAGGAAAAATGGTTGGTGACACTTTTCCTTCACTGATGTCAGTTCAGGATCAGCTTTTCCACACACTTGGAGCACAAATTTGGAAAAAAACACTTCCATTAGCTGCGTATTAATTATGCATCAAGGAACCTTAATTACTCTGAATTGAGCTGGGAAAATGGCCCCACAACTTTTCCTTTCTTTATTTTCCTGGGACAGCGTTTTCCTGTGGCCACGTGGCTGCTGGTGAAGGAATGCCGACTTCCCGCATGGTTGGACGTGAATTCCATGTTTAGTTTTTCCTGAATAAAATGTGGAGTGAATAAAAAACTCCTGAAAGGGAGGGAAGCGGAATCCCATTTCTGTCACCACTCAAATGCGTCGGGATTGAGTCTGCTTGGGATCACTGGAATTGGGCTGGAAGCAGGAAAAATGGTTGGTGACACTTTTCCTTCAGTGATGTCAGTTCAGGATCAGCTTTTCCACACACTTGGAGCACAAATTTGGGAAAAAAACCCACTTCAATTAAGCTGCGTATTAATTATGCATCAACAAACCTTAATTACTCCGAACTGAGCTGGGAAAATGGCCCCACAACTTTTCCTTTCTTTATTTTCCTGGGACAGCGTTTTCCTGTGGCCACGTGGCTGCTGGTGAAGGAATGCCGACTTCCCGCATGGTTGGACGTGAATTCCATGTTTAGTTTTTCCTGAATAAAATGTGGAGTGAATAAAAAATTCCTGAAAGGGAGGGAAGCGGAATCCCATTTCTGTCGCCACTCAAATGCATCCGGATTGAGTCTGCTTGGGATCACTGGAATTGGGCTGGAAGCAGGAAAAATGGTTGGTGACACTTTTCCTTCAGTGATATCGGTTCAGGATCAGCTTTTCCACACATTTGGAGCACACATTTGGGAAAAAACACTTCCATTAGCTGCGTATTAATTATGCATCAATGAACCTTAATTACTCCGAACTGAGCTGGGAAAACGGCCCCACAACTCTTCCTTTCTCCCAGCTCTAAGCTGTGGAATCCTTTGGGATGAGGGTGAGGATGGATTGGGAGAGAATTGGTTTTATTGAGCTGTCAGGTGACTGCTGTGATCTTGAATGGAATTCCAGAATGGTTTGGCTTGGGAAGGACCTTGAATCCCATCCCATTCCCATGGACAGGGACATTTCCCGCTGTCCCAGACCCCTCCAAGCCCCGTCCAATCTGATATCCAGCCAGATTTACAATTAAAAATTGCTTTTTACCAGACTCGGGCAAAATTTGTGCTCAAAAATCCCACAGAAAACCCAACCCACGGGAGGAACAAATGGTGCAAAATTTTCCAGGTTCCTGTTGGACACAAGGGAATATTTTATTCCGTGTTTTGCCTGGGAATATGAGTTAGGCACATCCCTACAGCTGGATAAGGAGACGGGCACACGATCCTTAATTATTCTTCTTGTCCATCCTCTAGGTCCTAAATCCTCCATATCCACCTTAGAGATTTGGGATCCTGATGGAATTTTCAAGGCTTCTTGGTGGCCTGGGAAGAGATTTTATTGTGTTTAGATCCCCAGAAAACACTGGATATTTTAATGGATTCCTGCCTGATGCTCGCTGCATTGTGGAAAATGTGTTTTCAGCCTGAATTCCTGTTGGAGCCCAATTCAAGCTCCTCTTCCCTCTCCCTCTGTCTGGAAGAGCCCAAAACGGAATGGGAACACCTGGATTTATTCAGGAATGATTATTCCATGCAGGAAGCCGCCATTCCTTCACCCACACCAACAGCCACAGGAAAACGCCGTCCCAGGAAAATAAAGATTCCAGCTCCTGCTCTGTGCTGGTTCCTCAAACCCTGCCCTGAGGTTGTCTTCAATAATCCTCAGGGAAAATGGAACACGAGGCCCCATTCCCTGCAGGGAATTCCGTCCTGGAGCAGCTGAGTTATGGCACAAGCGCCCCGGGTCACTAAAATCGGGATTTAAGGGGTTCTGAGCAGCCCCAGGAGTTGATAAACCACAAAAAACTCTTTTGGCTCTTCTTGAGCTCTTCCAGTTGCTTTGACTCGGAGATTTCCACAGATGGAACGAAAATCCCACCTCCCCATCCTCTCCAAAACCCACTGGATTTTGGAGACTTAGCCCTCTCCTCCTGGCTACAATTCATACCCAGGACTTCCTGCGCGGGATGTGGAAAATTGAGATTTCCTCTCCGCAGCAATGTTCGAAACAATCCCAGCAGAGCAGAGCCCTTGGAAGTTCTCAGCGGAAAGGAAACGAGAAGTTTTCCGTCAAGACATGGGAAAAATCTGAGGAAAAATTCAGGTTTTCCTGCATCTGTCCCAGATCTCATCCTACAAGACCTCGTGGTGTCCTGATCATTATTTTAAGCTCTGCAAGGAGTAAAACAGTTTCTTTTTTTTTTTTTTTTACAGTATTAAATCAATTTTTATTGGAGTTCCAGGTCTTGGAGCCCAAGGAATCCGGTCAGAGCCCGTCTGAGCTCCCCCAAAATGTCATGGAAGCGCTCCAGGAAATTCCTGGTGTTCTGATTTAGCTGAAACGTCTTTAGATCGTCTTCCCACATGGATTTAATGACTTCCCGTGGCTGAGAATTCATTAATTGCACAGGTAAATTATGTTAAATGTTCGAAAAAATTCAATCCAGCTTTCCTGCCAGATTTCTCCCAGTTCCTGCTTCCAGTCATGGATCTCCTCGTGTTTTCCATGACTTGGGAAGATCCCAACTGGAATTTTTTTAGGCAGTGACTCAAAAAAATCGATCAAGTCCCCCCTTGCACTTCCCTTGGTTAAGCGGAATGTGACGAGCTGATTAAACCTTTTGCTGTTTCCTGAGTTTTCCAGGAATAAAACTGAATTTTCTGGAAATAAAATGAAATAATTTCCTTTTTTTCCACCATCATCTCTCGTTTTAAAGTCAAAATTCTGCCGCGCTTGGGGATTTTTTTTTGTCCCGGGTCATGTTGCTCTCCTGGAGTGATCAACTTGTTCAGCGAGGGGAGAATCGGGAATTTTCAGTGGGATGTTGGAAGCCTCCTCAAGGTGTCTGATTAAGGAGTAGGTGCTAAAGAGGGATAAAGTGTCCTTGGATCCCACCCAGCAGCTGGATTTGTGGGTGGAAGAGCCATCCTGATTCCCTGCAGGGAATCTCCTGATGAAATGCTGGATTTGGGAATGCCCCAGGCTAAAATGAAAAGGTCCCCACGGGAAAAAAAAAGTCAAGGATGCGTCTGGGAGCACAAAATGGACGAACTCCTGGAAGACAGCCGGCCTTCCGTGGAATATTCGGGATCAGACCTGGACCAGTGGGGTTGGAGCCAAGCTCACGGAGAGCTGCGAGCGGTGCGGAATCGGGGCTGAGGGTACCCGAGGCCGGCTCTCATCCACGTCGCACATTCCCGACTCCAAAGCCCTTTTCCATCCGTCCCTGGCGTGCTGCCCCATCCGGAGCAGGCCCAGGAAGCACCAGGAGCTGGAAAAGCAGAGCGCAGCTGCCTCTGGAAAGGAGCAAAGCTGGGAGCCAGCTAATGGAGATGGGAGCTGGGGAGCAGAACTCGGCGTCTTCCAGCGGAATGAGAGGAGCGTAATGGATCGGAAATCCCGCCTGTGGATTTATCCAGTCTGGAATCAAACAGCAAGGAAAGTCCATTAGTGGAATACGTCTTTTCCCACAGCTGTGGCCACGCTGCGGGCTCCGGGAGCGCGGATTTCCCTGCCCGGAGCGTTGCTCCATTAGTGTCATCTCAGATGAGGAGGGAGAAAATGAGGATTTGAAAGCCTCGGGAATCTTGTTGCTGGGAAGGAGCAGCCCGTGGGATGGAGGTGAATCCTGCAATCCCAGCCCTGCAGGGATGTTGTTTAAGGAGCAGGGAGATGTTTTTCCGGCCCCGTGTTTTTGCTGTTTCGCTGTTGAGGTCCCGAAGATGGGAAAATTTCAGGATTTTTCCCATCCCAGTGTTGCCAAAAAAAAAGGGAAAGCGAAACTTTCGCTTTGAGAGCGGAGCGGAGCAAACAGCACGGAGAAAATTCAGGAAAACAGGATGCCCTTGGCTTCACCCCAGGCTGCTTCCTGGGATCCAGCATGCCTGAGAAAACATGGATTTCATCCTGAACTCCGCCTT
The DNA here is from genome assembly GCA_013400655.1 of Mystacornis crossleyi. Classification (NCBI taxonomy): domain Eukaryota; kingdom Metazoa; phylum Chordata; class Aves; order Passeriformes; family Timaliidae; genus Mystacornis; species Mystacornis crossleyi. The sequence continues at coordinate 2,753 of VYZQ01064500.1, read as the reverse complement.
GCTCACACCGAAGTCGTTCCAACCCTGAATTGCCGCTGCCCAGCCTTGGGAACGTGCATGGCAGTCCTGGAAAAGCCAGGAGGTGGCTGCCCCTCGCTGAGCTGGGCAGCTCCCACCCCTGTGTCCAGCTGGGACATTCCCTGGAAGGTGGGAATGAGCCACTTCCCACTTCTCCTGCCTCAAGGCCCTCTGCTCTCTCCCGGTTCATTTTTAGCTCCGAATATTCCGAAATTCCACAAGAAAATGGAGTGGGAGACTGGAATCCTACCCCTGCTCACCCCAGCGTTTCCCAGGTGCCCAAATTCTCCAGGCTGCTCCAGAGGGAAGTGGACTTGGACCTTCCACACATTCAACTCATCCAGAGCTCCAGGAGGGTTTGGGCAAGGATTTCAGGCACAGGGTGGGATTGTTGGGCAGAGAAATCCGGGAGAAGCAGGAATAGGTTAGGAATATCTCACTGGATAAAAGCAGCAAACCCTGCCACGATCACTGGAGATAATCTAAACTAAGAGGGGAATTTTGGCTGGAATTCCAGCAGGAAGAGCTGTGGGTCCTCTCCCCCTTTCCTCGAAATTATGGATGCGCAGGAACGTCCAGAGAGCTCCTTTGATGGGCTCCCAGCTTTTGGAATTGGAAGCTGCTGCAATCACACCTCGGGATGTTTTGGACCACGATCGCCTCATCCAAGAGTCCTTTTTTCGGGGTTCTCCTGTCAGTGTGATCAAATCAGGGATGAGGTTCGGGATTTGCAGGGATCCTGGGTTTACCAGGAAAAGGAACGAGTGGAATGGCACCGACCCTGCTACTCCTCTGATTCCTCAACCCGGCCAAGCTCCCCTCCTGCTCCCCCTCCTCATCTACCCCGCTGAGGGCGTGGTTTAAAAAACCAGGATTCGAATGAAAAAATCGGGATAATTTGCACTGAGCCTCATGGGAATGCTCCCGGCCACGCTGAGGATGAGAAGCCTTCACCTCCTCCTCAAAGACAAAGCTCCGGCCTCCACAAGTCACCTCCAGGACAGATCCCAGGCTGGAGACACGGAGCCATCCCTGGATGTCTCCGTGGTTTTTCATGGAGACCCTTCTCCAAGGGGATGATTTGCAGGATGCTGCCTTCCCATGAGGAAGGACATTTTTTGGGATGGAGGCACAGCTGGGCCCTCAGCCAGGCTGAGGTGGAAAATCAGGATCTTCCCAACCCACATCTGGTTAAGGATCCCGTGGCTGGACTCCATCGCCCAGGAATTGCAGGGCACAGCTGTATTTTACAGGAATTCCGGAAGAAAAACACGGATGAGGAATTTACTCTGAATGAAAAGCAGGAGATTTGTTTAAAAAATATAAAATACAAAACGTAATTGGGCGATTCTCCGGCTGTGCTCAGGATTTTTCCCTTCAGGCTTCCAGTCCCAGGAGCTTTCCGAGTTGTCCAAATTGGCTCCTTTTCCCACGGGAATTTTCCTCCAGTCCTACCTAATTTAATTCTTTCCCTGCTCTTTTTACAGTGTCAGTTTATTCCCACATTCCCAAACATCCTTTTCCTAAAACTTCCAGACCCAAGAGCTCCGATTGCTCCCGTTGCTGCTGTTGTTGGGAAATGCGGCAGCAAATTCCCAATAAATTCAGGATTCCAGATTGTTCAATTTCCTTTTTTTTTTTGGAGTTCCTGCACTGTGTCGAGCAGCTGGATGTGAATTTTTATTCCTGAGGTTTTCCTAGCGGGAAAAACAGCTCTGAATCCATCCATGGAGAATCCAAGTGTTTGTTTTGCCTGGGGTGGAAATCTCGAGGAGTATTTGGGCAATCTCCAGGATAATTCCGTGGATTCACTTCAAAGCTCCAACAATTAGGCAGAAAATGATGTGAATGTTGCGTGATCATTGCTCTAAAATATTAAATTTTAAAAACCTCATTTATTTTTGTTAAACGAACAAACTAAAAAAAACCCCAAAATATTTTGGAAGCTTCTCTTTCCGTAGGAAATTCCAGGTGAAAAATCACAAATGTTTTACCAGGATTTTATAAATTCTTGTGGGCTTTAAGGTCCCTTCCAACCCAAACCATTCTGGAATTCTGGGAGTTTCACCTCCTTAGTCCTGATTTCGCAAATGCCAGGTGGTTTGAGGAGAAAAAAAAAAATCCACAATAATTTCACTTTTAATGCCAATTTTCCCCTGAGTGCTGGGATTCTACCGCCAGCCCAGCAGGACGGAGGGACTGGATTTTCCCAGTGGTTTTAATTATCCCGATTCAATCATTTCAACAAAGCCAAAGGAGTTTCTGATGATCTCTTTAACCGCTCGGTGCCGGGGTTTGTTCAGTGCCACTCAAACCTGATTAATTTCATCTTAATTCCGTGACTGACACGACCCGATGTACAACAGAAGATGAGAAATTATCCCGAGAGCGTGGAATGTATTCCTGATGGATGATGCTTGGGATGAGCTGGAGGGGTGGGAAGGAGACGAGGATTTGGGATAGAGCACAACGTGAGCAGTGAAACCAGCCCTCAACTTTCCAACCGGGCTTT
>VYZQ01064499.1:31747-46836 GCA_013400655.1 Mystacornis crossleyi | reverse complement strand
ATCCTTTGACATACCGCCAGTATACAGTCCCCAGCAGCACTGCCCACTGTACAGCTTAATTGGCCCACAGACCTGGTCAGCCACGCACAGCTACCTTGACCCTTCGTTGGTAAGTCTCTGGATTCTGAAATGGATGTGTTCTTTTCAAAGCTGGTATTATTTTTTATTGAAGTGTAGGAAATGTATTTTGAAGAGGGGAGTTTAAGACTCCGGTTCTTCTTGAAAAACAGTCCTTCAAAATCCTTCCCATGGTGTACAAGATGGATTATTTGAAAATTGTATCTGATCTCAGACTGGAGTGTGATTCTCTTCTTAAACCTTTTAGGTTTTGAGGCAGTTCTTTAGTAAAGATTTGTCAAAATACCAGGTTATCTTGATCTTCTAGCAGGAAATTAAGTTCTCAGTTAACATGCTGTATTGCCCTATTTGGCATGTTCTTAAAGCAGAATATTTTCTGTGCAATAGTAACATCTCTTTTGCCAATGAAAAGTAAAATTGCTTTTGCTAATTACAAAAATCACTTTTCAATTACTTTTCTAATTATTTTCTTAAAGGGGCTGTTGGTAAACCTTGAAGCTAGAGTGGTAGCACTAAATCCTTATATACTCTAATGAGACATCCATTGTATCCTGCAGTGCTGCTTCCATCTTCTCCATTGTGACAGTCTCATCAGGATTGCCTTGGCCCCTTTTAGTTGGCTTTGTTACCTTACAAATACATGGGTAGTCTCCTGTAATGACTGGGAGGCTCAGGTTTCCTGTCTGGAGCTTCTTTCTCCCCTCTGGAGATGCCTCTTTACTTGTGGCTCAAAGAAATGAGGGGAACAATGCTCAAAATTAGAAGTTCTTTAAAGGTTTTTTTTGGCAGAGGATTAAAGTGTCCTTGAGCAAACATCCTCTGTACTGAACCACAAGCTAATTAAAAGGTTGGTGCTAAACACTTCACACACAGGGAAGGGAACCAGAGCCCTTGCAGGGGGAGGTTTTCTGGGGGTGATGAAGAATGCAGAGGAGACAAGGTAACACAGTGAGCAGTGTTATTCCAGGAGAAAGCTGCCTTGTTAATGCAATGAATGTGAATATTCCTGTAGATAAACCAAGACTGACCATTGCACAGTCTTGCTCTGGGATACTGAAGTAGCTGGGATGGGAATGGTATAGAAGACATAGATTAATAAGCCACAGGTTCAGGCGCAGCAGACTGGATCTGCCTTACGTTATCCTGTAACTTTATGTACTCAAGAAAGTTACTAGTCCTGTCCTTTGGGGAAGACAAAGTTAGGAGTTTGCGAACATTAAAGATCTCATACTTTTCTTAGTCGAAACAGGAAATCAATTGTCTGAGCTTTGCCTTTCACTGTTTTGCAGTGTATTGTCATTGGTTAGCTGCATTTTATGTACATGACTGTAACGTGATGTTTCTTGATTCTTTTGTAGGAAGAGCTATATTTGAATAGAAATCACTTGAGGAGAACAGGGGCCATGAGGAACCATGACACAGCAATAACTTTCATGAGACAGGGTTGCAGTTTGCATGTAGAGACTTGTGTGAAAATACAGCAGAGTTTCTCTATTCTGCTTCAGCATAAACACTGCTTTCTCTCATCTCTCATTTGAGATTGAATACCCCAATAGTGTGGGCATACCATTTTTTTGGTTTTGGAACTTGAATATGGCAGCACATACTCGGGATTCTAAAACTACCTCATTCTTCATCATGTACTTAATAGTATTTGAGAAGAGATCTAGTTTACCCTGCTTGGGAAAAAAAAAAAGAAATTGAAAAGAAAGTATGTTTGAGCTAGATGACTTCTGTGGAGATGCTTTTGCTATTATTGGAAAATGGAAAAAAAAATTTTTTCCTCCAAAAAGATCGCACATCATTATAAAGAAAGAAGGGTTGAATATTGCTAGGGTCCCTGATATGTTTAGTGTCTTCTCATTTTTCAAGTTCAGTGGTTGCTTGATAGCTTTGATGGAATTTTGCAGCATTCAAGTTGTACCTCTTAAACCAGAGAGCCCTTCAAAGCATTATTTTGATGAAACTTTGTTCTTCAAGGAGCTTTATTACAGGCCTTTTTTAATGGCCTTTTTGTGGAGTCTGAGGTAGCATTTGCTGTTGTGCATGCTAGGTTAGGCTAGCAGTAGTTTGACATGACAGCTTTGGTGCTAAATTTTGTTTTCCCTTGATTAGTGATTTAACTTGTGCAAGAAACCTTTTTCAAGTTTAAATGTACCTTTATAGCCAGTGGTCTTAATCCCAGCTGTTTCTCAGCATTTAATAGAGTGTAGAAAGAGTCTTACTGTTCTGCACTGTAGTTATTTTCAGGGGAAGAAGACAAGCAAGCATTTGCTGGTGCTAACAGTAACATTTCTTAAATGAAACACATTTAAATTAAAAAGACAATAGTGTGCTAGTGAGATTGAAGAAATTACTTTGAACATACTTCAGGTTTTGAGGTATCTTGTTACTACAAGACACTGATATGCACCCACCCCAGAAAATCTTTTGCTAATATTGTTTCTTCAGACAAGAAGATGGTGTTTCACATGTAGAGTAAGGTGGTAAGGTCTGAAAAGCATCACAGTTCCACTTAACGTCCATTTACTCTGTGGGCTTTATTTAGATATCACATGGAAGTAGAATGAGGAACTAAAAAGATGTTGTTGAGGTTTTCTTAGGGAGGAATTCACATATAAATTATAAGAGAAACAATTACAGGCCATGTAGATTAGAGGCTCTGACAAAGAAGTGTCTCTGTACTCCAAAGTCATGCATAGTATGGTGTGAAATAGGAGGGGAGCTATTTAACTTACAGCCAAGAATTTTGGCTTGATGTTTTTCAATCCTCTTAAACTATCATCAGTTGAATATTTGTAGTGGCTGACTTCTCAGAAATACAGAAACTTGGATTTTTTTCAGACATTTTGTAAGTTAGCTACAAGGCACTAGACAGATGCTCTGTTTCTGCTTGAGCCAATCTTTTAAGTACTGTCCTGCACAGAATGACATAAAATATGGGGTTAGAAAAAGTAATACTCGGTTTGTTTATGATGAGCATGCAATACATTTTTTTTAGGTAACACCATTTCCAAATACTGGATTTATCAATGGGTTCACATCTCCAACCTTCAAGCCTGCTGCTTCTCCACTGACCACACTCAGACAATATCCTCCCAGGAACAGGCAAGTTCATCTATCTTTTAACAATTCTGTTGTATTATCTGGCACATGGGATTTTCATCTGCTTATTTTAGTAACACCACCTAACTTGAGAATACTTGTGAAACTGAACCTGGTGCCAAAGGTGAGGCCAGAGGGCAGATGGTGCTCCTGTTGTTAATGGATGTAGTGTTTCGAAATGTAAATGGACAGTCTGAAAGCTGAGAACTTGTCTGTTTTGTGATTTAGGGTATTCAGCTGAAGTATTCTGCGAGATGACGTGTCATGAGCAGGACTATTCATATAGTAAAGGTCTAGTTGAAAACAGACAGGGAAAAGGTTAATTTTAATAATTCACAAGACAAGAATTCATGTTACAATGAATGTTGATCATTCTTATAAATGAAATCAGTGATAAAGGACTGAAGATCTTGCTTCTTCTGAATTCTGTGAATAGGCTTAGGCCTCAGAAGATCTCTGATAGTGCGTATGTTGAAATGACTTTTGAATTTATAGGAATCCTAGCAAGTCACATATACGACATACAATACCCAGTGCAGAAAGGGGACCTGGGCTACTAGACAGTCCTACAATATTCAACTTTTCTGCTGATCGTTTAATCAATGGCGTCAGGAGTCCACAGACGCGGCAGCCGGGCCAAAGCAGGACACGGATGCAGAGTGCTACCACCAGTTACACCAAGAGGGAAGTGGGAACTGGACGGATGGAACAGACCAGTGTTGACTCATCCCCTGGATTAGGGAGAGGAAGGTGAGTGTGCTCCATAGCTGTCCTCTGAACAGCCAAGTGCTGCTGCTTCTGAGCTACTCCGTTTAGTAGGGCTGTGGTATCGTTACTGTTTTCAATACTGCTTCAAACTGACACTCTCTCCTCAAACCTAAAATCTTGCAAAGTACTTCACAGAAAGTGTTAAATACGGAACAAAGGCAAAGTGGACTTGCATACTTTCCTACCAGATGAAAATCATTATTGGCAACAGATGAACGGTTTAGATCTGTAAGATCCGTAAGATCTAATCCTCTATCCTTTCTTCATCTGGTGCAAGAAAGTTTCTGTATATTGTATGTTTGACTTTAATGAAGAAGTTCTGTGCATTCCAGTGTTCAGCATTGTAGATTGTGCACCTGAACCTGTATTAGCAGTGCTCATTCTTAAATTGAAAGATCAGAATTTTGGCCAAATTGGGCTTACACAACAACAAAGATGATGGATTGGTATGGCGGGAGGAAAAACAGCTGCAGGCAGCTAAGGAAACTATTGTTATGTAGTTTTAAAAGCAATCAAACAAAAAACCACAACCAACTACCTGGGGAGCTGAAAACTGAAATTTTAATAAATACAGTTTTAGTAAGTGCTTTATAAAAGTATTCTGCAGCTTTGATAATGGCTGTATTTATGTCTCCAAGTAAATCACATTTTGACTGACTTACTGAATTGGAAGATAACTCAAGTGTTTTGCAGATGATCCTATTTTAGACTTGTATCATTGCAAAATTAAATGGGGATTTTGTGCAAGGGTTGTAATACTTTTCTAAATCTAATTTATCAAATTGTTTTATAACTAATGGATGAAAGTATGATTAAGAATTCAGGAAACAAAATGGCTCAAACTATAGACTACAAAAGCATATAGGAATAGCCAGTACTTAGAATTACATTTTAATGTTTCACTGTTGAATACATTTAGAGTAATAAAAGTCAAACAAAAAACTTAGAAAATATATTGAACCTGAATTAGAATGCACTGCAAATTTTACACTGCCGCTTGGAGGGGCTTTACCTGAAGCAGGGCTGGGGGCAGAGTGCGGAAAATGTTTTGAAGGAGCTTTACCTGGATTGCAAATAGTTAGCTGTATTTGAGAAGTTACACTGGTATACAAAAAAATCCTAAACCCCATATTTGGATGCTTTAATGCTTTGTCTAATCCTTATATAAAATCTCTACTGAGATACTTTTAACCAGGAATTACTTTTAACCAGTGTAATCTTATGCTGATTTGTATAAGATCTATACTTTTATTTTAATGAGAGCTTGTTAGGAATTCTTTCCTAAAACATTTCTTAATACCCTGTGTAGAATGAAGATGGATGAAATAGCAATTGGAATTAATTTCTTCTGTTTTCATTGACTGTTGTCCATCCATTTATAGGCAAGGTTCTGAAATCTGCTTTCTTTCCCATAGGAAAAACTCATATGGCTACCGAAAGAAGAGGGAGGACAAGTTTACAGTGAGTGTTCGTGATCTTATTTGTCTCTAATTAAAGTAGGGTTGTACAGGCAATAGTATGGATATTAACGAGGAGTAGTAGGTGACATAAGTTACTGCACAAGCAGTTGTACATCACAGTTGATTAAAGACATTAGTCACACGAGTTTACTGCATTTGCTTATCAGAGAAGATTTTCCATTAATGCAGAAGTCAGGCAAAAGTTTAAATTACTCTTAAAATAGCAGAAAATTCCCATCTCAGTTTTTTTCAGCATGCCAGTGTTCATGTTCACGAATAGCTAAACAGCTAAACTAAAGTTCAAAACACTTGGTACTTCATTATCAGTCATGGTGACATTGAAGAACATTTTATAGATCCTTGTGTCATAATGTTTAGCAAAAATATTAGTTATGAGGTGGTCATTTTCTTAAGTGGTTATGAAGTTCATTTTCTTAAATGCCTCTCCAAGTGCCACTTGGTAAGGGTATGCTAACACTATTGAAATACTGTGGTTTTGGTAGAATTGGAATTCAAGGTTAATACCAAAGTAGCCTTGGCTACTTTGAAAAGGCTGCGCTAGGTGTAGAAGAGAAAAAATGTGTTTTTGTAGGATTTAAGGTTTGATGTGATAAAACCAGTCATTTCTTTGCAATTTGTTTTTGCCACAGATGGCGTGTTTGTGAAGTTGAACCAGGTTATTTCCTTATTCATGTTACAGTTGTAGCAAAATAACACTGCATGAGCCATAACATTTTCCTAAAGGTCTGGAATCATTGCATTTGTGTGTTCCTGCTGTTGAGTGTGGCCTTAGTGAACTTAGGTAAAGGAGCAGGAAAGTTTAGCAAGTGATTCCTTCCTTTTAGTTCTCATCAAACTTCCCAGAGGCTGTGAGACCAGATTACATGTAGGATTCCCAGTACTTCTTCCTTTTGCCCTTTGAAAGTGGCTTGAATTTTTAGAGTGAAGTTTTCCCGTTAACTTTCTTCTGTATTTAAAAGAACAAGGAGGTGGTACAGGTTAGGCATGTGAGTGACTGGAGTGAAAGGGTTACCTTGGCTGCTCTTACTGAACAGAGCAGCACTTTTGATGGAGCTGACTGCAAAGGTTATTTGAACTTGGAATGTAAAAACTGGTAGCTGTGACTTCTTTGGAGACTCACAGTTCCCTTCTGTCAGCACCAGGCTGTAGTTGCAGCCTGTGCAACCAGGTTCCTTCCAGTCTCTTCTGGGCCAAGCATCTTCAGTCTGTAGTGTCCAGTGCTGCACCTTGAGCAGAGGTGAGAGCTGCTGCACACCCATGACTGCATGCACTGCAAGGAAGTGTACTTGGAAGGAAAAGATGAAAATTTTACCCCTTTAGACTGTGGAAATAATTGAGTCCAGTGTTCTGTTTCTTGTGTAATGCTGTAGCAATTAGCGTACACAGGACATCATTAAAACCGGCTGCATTTGAATGGAGTAATGACTTCTTTAGAAGATTTTTCTTCTTAAAGGAAAAATTAGAGTGTACGCATGTTTGCATGAAAAAGAGCATGAAAGTTTTTGATCAGATTGTTTCTGAGGCTATATAGAAAAGCCAGTTACTCAACTCACAAGAAGTTAACTTGAGAAATTTTATGCAGTTAGGATAAAATTCATTGAAGTTCTCCCTCATCCTGCTCATTTAAGATGTTAATACTACTCTTAATATGTTGAGGGTTTTAGGACGTAAACGTAATATGTAACTTTAAATGTTTGTAACATGAAAGCATTTGCTATTGCAGAACTTCAGTCCCCTTTAAGAAGAGCAAGTGCTGTGATTTGAGGAATGACTTCTAAAAATTCAAGTTGTTCCTCTTGCAATTTGACCTGGATAGGTGTAGTTACTCTCCCTGACCTCTGACAGGTCATCTGACTTAGGTTTTGGAGATTTGCGGTCTCCTTTGCTGTAACGCTCTTCCTCGGGGTAATGCTGGGTCAGTAGCAGTCCTGGGAGTTGCACTTGTTCTTGCCTCTGTATTTACTTGTTGTTTCTCTACTTCCCTCTTGACACACAATCCTTTTGACATTACATGTAGTTTGTGAAAAGACCTCAAAGGTAGTCTTGTATCTGTTGTTCTTTTTGTTCAGAAGCATTGTTCTTACTTTCACACCATCTTGACTATATCCACATATTTTCCTTTACAAAATGAGAACTGTTTCAAGGATTGCTTTGCATTTGGTATTTTGCAGCAGAGATCATCTTAGCACCAGGCCTCAGCACAGTCAGGAAACAGTTACTTCTTTCTTTACATGATGTAGATGGAGTTAATTGGTAACTTCAGTTACAGCGTATTACAAAAGGAGTTTTATTTTTCCTGTGTAAATACAGTATAGCTTTACAAATCCTTACCAGCCGTCCTCACAAGTGATCTCTAATTGTGGTACTTTTAACTCCTCAACTGCTGTCTCTAGTGAAGAATAGTTACATTTAGCACACTGATGTTGGTTTTTTTGCTTGAGACATTGTTTTTCTTCTTAGATTTAGTTAAAAACTCTTGTTTCAAAAATAGTTTTGACACTTACTTTTGCATTTTTACACAGTGATGTTATCAATTATTACTAGTTAGATATAAATCGTTGTTGTCTGTACTACGTACAAGGCATGCTGTCTTGCCATTTCTTCATATAGCTGAAAATAAGATTCTTGTTGACTCCTGTCTTTCTATTTAGGATATTACTAGCTGTACATAAATGGGCATTGTATTTTCCCTATATCATGTTACCTAAACCAGACTGTTTTCCTTTCTGTGTCAATGTGTGTCCTCAAGGAAGAGTCAGTGAGGAAACTTCTTACTATGCCAGTATCACTACAGCTGATATATGCCATGATATTTAAGTAATAATTAAATATTTTAAGGGCAACATTGAAAAATGAAAGTATGTATTCCTCAGTACTGCGTGGGTTTTTTGGGAGATGAAACGGGGAATCCTTCTCTAGGGCTTTGCTGATATAAATCAAGTGCAAAATACAGTTTAGAGTTGCATATCTTTTCTGTCACCTAGCGCAGTAACCCCAACATGTTATTTCTATTCCAGAGAGGACAAACACAGTCTCCACCACCCCCAAAACCTCCATCTCCCAGCTTTGAATTGGGTTTATCTAGCTTTCCTCCATTACCCGGAGCTGCTGGCAATTTAAAGACCGAAGACCTATTTGAAAACAGACTGTCCAGTGTGGTAATAGGAACGTCAAAAGAAAGAGTGAGTAGTGGATGTTCATATTTGTTGGGTAAACAAAGACTTGCTTACCTCTTTTTTCAGATTTGGTGGCTTATCCATGGAAATAACTTGTGGGTTTACATGGGTCATGAGAAATGTTGTTAAAAAACAGGTGTCGCATGATGTGCTGCTGCCTTCTTTACTTATATCTCAGAATTTGTTGGGTGTTGTCTTTGAAATGGTGTGGAATATGAACACCAGTATAATAAGTAGATGTTAATAGCAGAGATTAGAAAATATGCTCTTTGCTGTTCGCAACTGCCTCAGGCTTTTTGATAGACTCAGGTGGAAAGTATGTGATGCATTTTCCCTCCTGTTTGAAAGTAATACTTCTGAGTTGTATATAAAACACTTTAAAGTGACAGAGACAAACTTCTAAGCACCAAAATAAAGAAGCTGCCTACATAATTTCAGTAGGCATCATAGCTGGAACAAGGACTGCTATCAAAACCAGCTGGATCCCAGCGTTGTCTTGTCATATTGCTCAGAAAGATGAAAATACACCAGAATAACTTGGCAACCACTGCTGTATAGATGTAGTAGAGATGCAGTTGAAAGTTAATGCTCAGTAGCTTTTCATAGCTTTCATTCTTAGAACTGTCTCTGCCATGCCATCTGTGAGTGACAGTATGTTCTCCTCCAGCAAGACTCGCATAACCCTCAGCACTGTGGAAAGCTCTGGGCTATGAAAGTCTGTATTGGCTTTTTTTGATAACTCTAATTTAACTTGTGTTTTTCTAGCTGTACCCCAACTAAAGAAGTTAAGCCCTGGATTAGCAGTGCAAAGCAACGTGGTGAACCACCACAGTCTCTCGTGTCCTCTGCAACAGGCTGGGTCTAGGGTGTTTTCTTTGGTGCCCATATGTCAGGGGTGGGAAGAGGGTATTTGCTGGTAAAGAAAGGGGGAAGCAGCAGGGCAGCCTGTACCCAAGGCAGTGACTGTACAGACAAGCCATCTTCTCTGTCTCCTGCCAGTGGTAGGAGGGGCAGCTATGTTCCAGGATTGCATTTAGGGGGCATGTGCAGTTCAGAGCCATGGTAAGAGCAGTGTTTAACTTACTGTGTGCCAGTACTACAGATTGTAGGCTGTTCTTGGCCAAGTTGCATTAATTTTGAAGTATTGTACCTCTATTACTTATGAAGTGGTTTTTGACTATTGTGTTTCAGGTTTTAAGTATAATTCCAGCACTTGCTATTAATGCTGCAGTTGAAAACCCCTTGTTCCCCAATTACAGATCTAGTACTTGCTTTGCACTGTACTTACTGTAAAGAACTTAGACTTTTCTCCTGTAGAGGTGGTTTTCATATCAGTCAGGCACTGAGGGTCTAAGATACTGCAGTGCACTGTCACATTAAAAAGCATCTTTCAATTTACCAGTTTCATTTTCCAGCGTACAGGAGTTACTCTGTACCATTGTGTGGAAGAAAGGGATTATGCTACCTTTTCTTGTTGGCATTTAAGTAAAGAGTAAGATAACAGCAGCTGGCTCCAAAGAGCGATTGTGTTCTGCTATAAAGGTGTTTGAGCTAGCATCAGAGTCTTGCCAGTGTATACAGGCTGCTTTTCACCTTGATCTCAATGTTTTTTCACGTCACCTGATGTGGTGTTACAAAGCACTGGAGTTACACAGTGCTTCCCTTGTTTTATAGATGGGCAAGTCCAGTGTATGGAAGCTAAAGGGACTAAAGGTCTATAATTTCCAGCAGTTGTTATCCAAGCATGATGTCTTTTATGCTCTTTGCTTAGTGATGCTCTTCTAGATGTAGCTCTGGGGAATGGCAGGTAGCAATCATCCCACATTTTGTAACATGGAAGTGTAGCACTGTCAGATCAAGGGCTGAGTGTTTTGGCAAGGAAAAGCTCCTGCATGTCTGCTTGCCTTAAAGCTATTTGCACTTAACCATGTACCTACAAGTTCTGATGCACTTGGGCCAGAATGCTCAGCAGCTTGCAATTTCAAGCCTTTGCACACACATTACAGTGAGTAAAACTATAAAAGCTGTTCTGTTATTTCTAAACATCCACTTTTTGCAGTCTTTTACTTTGAATCAAACTAGGCATAGATCTCTTGCAGTAATCTATGCTGTCTGATTTTAAAACAGTGTCATCAAACACCCTTTTCCTTTATAACAGTGACCATAGAAGTCTTAGGGTTTATGCCCTTTCGAATGGTGGCTGGGCTGTGGAAAAAGGAGGGCTATCTTGTTCCTTCTGAGCTGTGTTCTCCCATTGCTTTCCCTTCTGCGTACCAGAATCTCTGGATTTTACAGTTTTTAGGATGAGACAGGTCAGAAGCAATACAAAGAACATAGCACCCTTCAAAACAGAATGGTTATAAATGTGAGATACATGTTTTTCAGGATACAAAGTTGTCTTTCTCTTTTCTTGTTTTGTGACAATTTAATGTATGCATCTTGAAGCTATTTGGCCTTTATCTGGAAGCACAGTATCACTTGACACTAGCAGAATCTTTCGAGGGCTATGGAAAAAGCCTCTTTTGCTTGGTAGAAAATCATTATCTTGGGATGATGCAGAATTAGAACTTTGAAGAAGACAGTTCTTAGTGCACAGCACTAGGAGACTTTCGTCTTCATAGGCCACCTGTGGTTATGTGAACTGGTGCAAAGCCTACTTGGTCACCAGCAGGTGCAAAATTTCCAGGTTGAAAGAAGTCACTAGTTCCAGTCACTGGTGGTGACCCCAGGGCTTGGTATTGGGGCCAGTCTGGTTTAATAACCTTACTGGTGATCTGCACGAGGGCATCAAGGGCACCCTCAGTAAGTTCACAGACAACACTGTGTTGGGCAGGAGTGTTGATGTGGTGGAGGGCAGGAAGGGAGGGGTCTGCATAGGAGTCTGGACAGGCTGCATTGATGGGCTGAGGCCAGTTGTGTGAAGTTGAACAAGGCCAAAGTGCCAGGTCCTGCACTTGGGTCACAACAACCCTCAGCAGCACTACAGGCTGGGGGAGGAGTGGCTGGAAGGAGGCCCTGCAGGAAGGACCCTGTAGGTGCTGGCCAACAGCAGCTGAACATGAGCCAGGTGTGCCCAGGTGGCCAGGAAGGCCAGTGGCACCCTGGCTTGGATCAGCAATAGTGTGGCCAACAGGACCAGAACAGTGATTGTCCCTCTGCACTCGAGCCTGGTGGGGCTGCGCCTGTGCCTGTGTCCAGTTCTGGGGCACTCACTACAAGAAAGACACTGAGGTGCTGGAGCGTGTCCAGGGAGAAGGGAAACAAAGCTGTTGAAGGGTCTGGAGCACAAGTTATGAGGAACAGCTGAGGGAACTGGGGTTGTTTAGCCTGGAGAAAAGGAAGCTCAGGGGAGACCTTATCACTCCCCACAACTGCCTGAAGAGAGGCTCTAGCCAGGGCAGGATTGGTCTCTTCTCCCAGGCAGCCAGTGACAGGACAAGAGGAAATGGCCTCAAGATGTGCCAGGGGAGGTTTAGGTTGAAAGTCAGGAAAAATTTTTTTACTGAAAGGGAAGTTAGGTGTTGGAACAGGCTGCACAGAGAGGTGATGGAGTTCAGGAAATGACTGGATGTGGCCCTTAGTGCCATGGTCTAGTTGACAGGGTGATGACCGATCAAAGGTCTTTTCCAGCCTTAATGATTCTAAGTGATTTGTCTTCCACATGTCCCAAAGGGACCTAACCTTACAACTTCTTTGGAGATAACTAGTGTGTTACTTATTTGTCTGTGTTCCTAAATAAATAAAAAGGAAAATAAATACTGTCTCTTTCTGTACCTTCCTATGGTCAATTTACTCTTATTAATCGAACTGTGAACTGTTTCCTATTGTGCTAATTTTCAGGCAAACCGTATTAATTGGACATTTTGATTGTCCTTCTGTGCCTTTTTTCCTCCTTCAGAACATTAATGTGGATGCAAGTACAAACACTATTCCATCGGGAATTCCTCGAGAGCCGCTACCAGTTTCTTCTACATTGCCCAGGACCTTTGAAAGGTCTCCGTCGCCACCCCAGCCTACTGAGTAAGCACTTAATTACATGGGTATAATTAGTCTGCCCTGAATCACATTTGCATTTTCTTTCATCAGGCAGAACAATGTAAATAGCTATTAAAATCTTAATGAAAGAAGTAATATTTTGTTGTACTTTTAGTAAAGGCAATAAAGCTTAATTTCTGAACAATGTCGTAATAGTGATTCAATCACAATAGTCATTTAGCTGAAGAAAATTTAGTGTCATGGTTTAGTTTCTGTGTGTAGAAGTTTAATGAATACCTTATTGTCTTGTATTTNTAATGAATACCTTATTGTCTTGTATTTAAATAGCTTTGAAACAGAGGGAGTAAACCCACAGCCCTGTGGGCAGTGCTGATGTCCATACCATAAAGAAAGTTTTTTAGTAACACTTTATTTGGAACCTGCAAGTCAAATACTGAGTAACTAAATGCTATCAGAACATCACAAATTATGGGTAGTGTCATATTGCACAGGAATATATTTTTTCTATTTTTGATAGCATTTTTGAATGCAATGCTGATCATGATGTGCTTGGCAAATTACAGCTGTAACTATTTATAGTCATACTCAAACTTTTTAGACCTATTATTAAACCATTCATCTGTCCTGAAGTTTCACTTCTCATGAGCCTTGCTTCCTGCTGGATGCTTACAGGGACTCCAAAGCTGTGGATAAACAGCAGAGAGAGACACAGAGTACAGAAAGACTTTCTTCTTCCACACTGAGTACTGCATGTAAATCGGTACAAGTCAATGGGGCTGCCATAGTAAGTGACCTTATTACTTCACTTTTTCCAGTCTGTGTTTAACAGAGTACTTATTGCTACCCAGTGTTGCTTAATCATGTGAGCCCAGCATCCTAGAATTTGTTCAGCAGCTTTAAATTTGCTTATTGGTGGCTTCATGATGACTTGCATGATAGAATTATGCAAATAACAGTGCAAAAGATATCTCCTTATCTGAATTCTCTTCTTGGTATTATCTTTGAGGTAGAAATATTAATACATATATTGATATTGAAATCAGAGTATTCATCATGTTTCAGCTGGTTTAGAGTTTAAAATGGAAGTATTTTGCCCTATGCCAGTACCCCATTTTTCTGGCATACTCTTTTACATTTTAGCTTGTCTTCAGCTTTATTGTCTATAGAGCACTTGTAAACTTCATACGCAAGCCCTCATCTGCATATTTTAGTCCAGCAGTCTTTTGGGACAAGGACTTAACCCTTTTTTGTTCATAAAAGTAATTTTTTTTTCCTCAGGATGCTTTGTTTAACACTGTCCTGCTTGCTTCCAATTTCCCAGGAACTGCGAAAACCTAGTTATGCGGAAATTTGCCAGAGAACAACTAAGGATCCTCCTACATTGCAACCCCAGAAAGAACAGAAGCCAAACACTGTAGCATGTGGGAAAGAAGAAAGAAAGCCCACAGAAACAATAGAGAAAAACAGAGAACCTCCTCCTGCAAAGTCACATCCTGGACAACCCAAAGACCAGAGGAGACAGTCAGGACGCAGATCGTCCCCTCCAGCCATTGGCAAACGCTTAAATAAAGAACAGAGTACCCCTCCAAAATCTCCTCAGTGAAAATAACACCTGGGAGGGATTTGAGAAGAGGTCTGCTTCCCACAAATTAAACCCATGTTCCCACTAAGATACCTGAGAATGAGTTGCTGGTTAGGAGCTTGCAGTGATATAAGGCATGTAACAATGCCTGCAAGTTATTTTTCTGTGAAATACTTTTTCCCCTCTTGAACAAACATTCTATTTTTCTGGGTATTTCTGGATAGTTGTTCTAAACCTTACATTTAGATTGGTGCTTAATTGGAGGTGAAGCTTAGTGTGATTTTTTTTTTTTCCAAGGTGTAAAATATTTGTCTTTAAAAAAAATCAACTTTTTATTAAGCCTCTCTGTGGCTGTGTGAGTGCAAGCTCTGTATAGTGAGTTTTTTCTAAACTGTTAAGCAGAAACGTGCTGCTGCAATATTTTTAATAAACTGGTCTGCAAGTACATATCTAAAGTGTCCAAAAGACTGATAACGGCAGCTAGTGTGTAGAGTGCAAGGAAGTAGATATATTTTACAAAATAGTATGTGACCTTGAAGATTTTTTTTTTATTGGGCTGCTGTACTAAGTGTCAGCAAATGAACTTGCACTTTTAGGTTAAATGAGTAGCTGTTTCTAGCATTTTTAAAAACTTAATCTTTTTTTGATGTTTTGCACACACAAAAAGAATTCTAAAGGGCACCATAGCAGTCTTTCTGAAATATTTCCTTTTTTGACTTACTGCAAGCAAGTAACCATCTTCTCACTCCAGAATAAAACTGATGTTATAATTTGCAAATACAAAGCACATTGTGAATAGAAAGAATCAAGTCTGTGAGCTTCTATGGTGGTGAAGCCTGTTAGTGGATGTTATCAGGAGAAAGCAGAGTAGCCTTCTTGTGATAACCTTAGCTTCCCTGTGCT
>VYZQ01064499.1:2623-21410 GCA_013400655.1 Mystacornis crossleyi | reverse complement strand
CTCATGGGTTGAGATAAGGACAGTTTAACAGCTTAAACCAAAGCCACACACAAGCAAAGCAAAACCAAGGAATTCACTCACTGCTTCCCATGCTCAGTCAGCTGTTCAGCCATTCCCAGGAGGGCAGGGCTCCATTACATGCAGCAGTGACTTGTGAAGACAAACCCCATTACTCCAAACTTTCCCCCTTCTACCTTCTTCTCCTACACTTTATATACTGAGCATGATGTCACATGGTCTGGAATATCCCTTTGGTCAGTTGGGGTCACCTGTCCGTGCTCTGTCTCCTCCCACCCTCCCAGGCACTCCCAGCCATAGGAACCACACCCACTGTGGCCTTACGAAAAGCAGCAAAGGCCTTGGCTCTGTGTGAGCGCTGCTCAGCAGTAACAAAAACATTTCTGCATTATCAACCCATGTTCAGCACAAATCCAAAACACAGCCCTGTACTAGCAACTGTGAAGAAAATTAACCCCAGCTGAAACCCACACACCATTCTAAACTTGTCTGAAGTGGGCATCTGATGGCTGAGTTTATCCGAACCTAGTCATCTGGACGTGGCTCAGCTGCTCTGTTCAAAGTAAATCATCTGGATGTATCTGCTGTTCTGTGCTCCCAGCACTGGTCTAGGACTGTGCGAAAATGGGCTGAGCTACCTCAGTCACAGCATCATGGAATGGATTGGGGATGGGAGGGGCCTTAAAGACCATCTTGTTCCAAACCCCTGCCACGGGCAAGAACACCTTCCACCAGCCCAGGCTTCCCAAAGCCCCATCCAACCTTGAACACTTCCAGGGATGGAGCAGCCACAACTTCTCTGGGCTGCCTGTTGCAGTAGCTCATTATCTTCACAGTAAATGTGTGTTCCAGTAACTCATGGCCCTCACATTACCCTCCTAATATCTAACCTAGATCTGCCCTCTTCCAGTCTAAGACTGTTGCCCTTATCCTATCACTACACTCCCTGATGAAGAGTCCCTCCCCATCTTCCCTGTAGACCCCTTTAGGTACTGAAAGGTGCTCTAAGATCTCGCTGGAGCCTTCTATTCTCCAGGCTGAACAACCCCAGCTCTTTCAGCCTGTCTGCACACAGGATGTCGTGTGGGACAGTGTCAAATGCTCTGCACAAGCCCAGGTAGATGACATCAGTTGCTCTTCCATTATCCATCAGTGCTGTGGTGGATATCCACCAACTCCATCTTAGAAGACAGTCACATTTTTCTGGCACAGTTTGTACTTAGTGAAGCCCTATTGACTTACTAGACACCTTATTATTTTCCATGTGCCTTAGCACAATTTCCAGAAGAATCTGCTCCATGATCTTGCCAGGTGTCAAGGTGAGATTGACTGGCATGTAGTTTCTTAGTCTTCCTTTTTCTACCTTTTTCAAAATGGGGTTATGTTTCCCCTTTTCCATTCAGCTGGAACTTCCCCAGACTGCCATGACTTCTCCAATATGATGGAGAACAGCTTAACCACTTTATCCAGAAGTTCCCTCAGGTCCCGCAGATGCAGCTCATCAGGTCCAGTGGACTTGTGCACCTTCAGGAACCTCTTGGATTGCTTATGCCCTGCTGTGTTGTCGCTCCAGTAGGTTCTGGGGTGGTTGAAGTCCCCCATGAGGAGCCAGGCTTGTGAGGCCACTTCTATCTGTCTGTAGAGGGCCTCATTTGCTTGGTCATCCTGACGGAGCAGCCTGTAGCAAACCCCCCTATAATGTCACCTGTCCCTGCCCTCCCTTTAACCCTGACCCATGAGCTCTCGTCCATCCCCAGGCAGAGCTCCAGGCACTCCAACACTCACACAGAGGGCAACACGCCTTCCTAATATCCCTTGCCTGTCCTTCCTAAAGAGCCTCTATCCTTCTGTTCAAACTCCAGTCATAGGAGCCATCCCTTCATGTCTCCATGGTGCTGATAACATCATGGCCCCTCTGGCCTGTGCACATCTCTAACTTGTGATAAGCTCCTATTTGACAAAGAACACACGTGGGGCTGATTACTGCACGTTGCCTTCTGGTGACTGTGAGTCTCAGCCCAGAGGTCTAGAGAGAAAGCAGCATACTTTTGGGGGAGTGTCTCTCAAAAGAATTAGTCACCAGTGTTGCTAAATCAACTAAGTGTCTCTCAGCCTCTCTACTTGTACTTAAATCCATCGCTGGAAAAAGGGATTTGCCATAGATAGAAGATTGCCTTGCTATTTAGAGTATATTGAGTCTTAAAATTAAGATGTGGCATTAAATACTGAACTAGCAGTGTCAATTCCCTTTGACCATGAATAATGTGGTTTTTACTAAGCAAGAAATCTGCAGATAAAGATTTGTAGGATCCTCTTTACATTCTACAGTACTTAAGAGATTGTCCAATTTCACAGATATTCTTGGACAGAAATTTCCTGGCAGCCCGGCACACCAGCCTTCTCCCACCGGCTTGCAGTAGAGAGCTCTACATGTCGTTTGTTGGTGTTCCTGTCCCTGGGAGGCCCAAGTGAACACTCACATCGTGTCAGTTCCACACAGGGAGATGCTGAAGCCCTTTGTGAAACAGTCCACAAAATGACTTTTTGTTTTGCAGAGGTGCCTGCAGCACGTTCTCATGTGTAGATACCTAACTGAACACCCTATACTACGCTGTCTTTTGCTAGGGAGTTAGCCTGTGCTGGGGAAGATTTAGTGATCTTTTAAAAACAAAGCACCAGTTCCTTGACTGTTTTAGCACAAACAAAGAAAATAAATGCTTTCGTGCACATTTTTAATGAGTTTGCATCCATTACTGTCCCTTTCCCTTTATTCAGGCAGGTACCAGGCGGATTAAACCACCCCCCTTAAACCCCACCCTGGGTTCTGGGGTAAAGGTTAGACCTGTGCTGCTGGGCTGCAGCTTTGGACATTTTCTTACACCAAGGAGGGAATTCCCAAACTCCCCAGGCTGATGTTATTGTTGGTGATCAGGGCTATAATTAGGTTTTTGAGAAGACTTGTTGGGAGATCTGTCTTGAGCTAGTCAGAGCAAGCTTAGTGACAGAGCCAAAAAAGAGTCTACTGGCTATGGCTGTGGGAAGAGGAGGCTTCAGTCCTCCCTGCATCTGGCAGTGTTCATGGAAGGTAGGATTAAAATGGAGACTTGCAGGGCACCACACAGAGCTAGGATTGGGCAAATACCCCTCTGCTGTTGTGTACACCTTGGCTGGGGATAGTGCATAGCAGGCTTCCATCTAGGTTGAGGTTTTTTAGGTTCTTCAGTTTCCTGAGGCTGAGGAATGGTGGTGATGTTTGCGAGTTGGGTGAAATGACAGCTTTTTGGTGGCACGGAGAAAGCTGCATCTGTGCTTGTGGAGGCATGGCTACCCGGGATAGAATGTCTTTGGGGTAACCAGAGTCAGGGGCTGGATGCCCAGGTGGAATCTGTTCCTGCTGCCTTGGTGCTGTTATGGCTTCTCCCAACAGTGTTTGGGCTGGCATCAGTCGGAGGTTCCCATCACACAGCTTTGGGTTTATGCCAGGGAGGAGTTTCAGCACAGCACAGGTCCTGGGTATTTTAGCTCTCCCTGAGGAGACAGGTGTCAATATTCACTGAAACAAAACATTTAGGAATGTCAACATATTTTATGGGATGGAATTATTTTCTAATTAAACTGTGCAAGCTTAAAATGCTATGTTTGTGTGTACTTGTGCCTGAATAACTGCTGTTCTCACAAGACTGCAGTCTTCCCAAATCTGGTCATTAAGATTTCCAAACCGTAGCTGTCCTCTCCCTGTGTAGTTACATATTTTCTTAGTACAAAAAAAATATTTTAATTAGTGTCACTCAAGGAAAAAAAAAGGCAGGAGGGCTGGTCTGCACTGGTTAGGGATAGAGCACAGAGTGATGGAGCACCTGCTGTGGGAACTGCTGCCTGGTTGTCTACGGCATTTATTATGCCACAGATATAGATCATGCTGGTTCTTTCTGGCCTTCAGTCTACAAATCTCTGCAGAAATCCCCCTGCCCCACACTCTCTCAGGCAGATGGTGAGGCAGATGAAGAGCAGAGAGGCACCACTTCAGCAGGCACCTTGTTGGTGCCAGAAATTTCAAAAAGCAAGTTGGGGGAAGGAAAATGTGCAACAGCATGGACTGAAACTTCCCAGTGAGGAGCTCTGTGCTGGAAGGACACACAGGATGGGGACTGGGGGGGAATGGGGACTGTGGGTCAGTGAATTGACTCTAACTGGAGGAAAAAGGAGAAAGAAGGGAAAAGTGCGACCCTGAGGTGCAAAGGGCTGGGAATGTCATTTCCATCTTGAGCACATTGTTCGTCTCTCACAGGCATAAGGAATGGGGAGTTTGCACTGCTTCCCTGTGTTGGATGAAGATAACAACATCCCTTGAGAATCCCTGTAAACACCGAGTCACGAAGGACACAGACATCTCAGCCAAGTGCGAATTTTGACACGTCAGGTGGGAAAATGAAAATGACAGAGAAGGCATCTGAGAAGAGGGTTGGTAGCTGGGATCCCAGTGATTTTAGCAATGTCTAACTGAGAAGAAAGGATACTGACAAGTCAGCGAAGAATCAAGGATATGGGGAGTTGCTTTATCAGCTGAGACAGAGGAAAGCCCTCTGTAAGTGCTGTAGATCTGTTTTTCCCACGGATTTGGGAGGCTAGTGACTTACAGCTCTTCCTCGAGGTCTATGCAGCAGGAGAAGTGATGTCTTGCCCAAGACACCTTCAGCACTTTAAACCAAAGTCCATTAGTAAATACCACAACACTGTACGTATTCTGCTGTTTACTGGGGGGAGGAGAGAAGTGACCTTTTTGTGTTCTTTCCCTCTCCCCGGGAGCCTGATGGGCTGTGATAACCCACTTAGTGGGTGCGTGGGCGGAGGGTGATGGCGTCAGAGTGACGAGAGGGAAGCAGCTCATTGCATATCCTTAGTGCTACGGCACTCTAAAAATAAACACGTCTCACGTCGGGAGTCTCTGGCTGTGCCTCGGCTCCTCTCGGCTGTTCTCTCCCTGGTGTGTCTGCCAGTGCTGCTCTGCAGCAGCTGATGCACTGCGCTGCCTCTGAAGCATCTGAGTCACCAGGGACCAGGCTGCGGGGTGGTTTCGCATGGCAGGGAGCACAGAGAAACCATGGAGCAGTCATCAGGCCCCACTGCTGGAATTTCAGGGACCAGTGCACCCGCAGCAAACAGCTCCTCTGGGTGCCAAACTGTGAAGCAGAGATTTGGCCTCATCCCAAACCTACACCAGCGGCAATGAATGGCAGAGCGGGTTAAATTCAACACACCTGGCACAAGTCGGCAGAGCTGCTGGATGAAGGGAGCATCTGCTGCAGAGCAGGGGCAGGCAGGCAACAGAGCTGGCTCAGGCAGGAGGAGGTCACAGGCAGAGCCTGGCCAAGGATGGTACCAGAGGTGGTGGAGGAGGGGGATCTACCTCCGTGGGTCGTGTCAGACCTTGCAGTACTCACCCCTCATGCTGTGAGCAAACACAGGCAGCGGCAGCCCGGTCCCGTGGTGCAGCTCAGACTGGCAGTGCACTCAAACACCTCACCATGAGCTGTAGCAGCACACGGCATGACATGGGGCTTGGGCACATCTGGCATGCTCAGCTTGGGACGGGAAGGTTTGTCTGGAAAAGCAACACTCTGACAGGTGACGTATTTACACACAGCAACTGTAGGATGGTTGCTGCAAACGCAAACATGAGAAGTGAAAGAGGAGAAAACATAAAACAAAACTCTAGAGGACCCTGTTGCTGTAAGAAAAACACAAGTGCCATCCCTGTAAGAAAAGCACATCTACCATCATCTCCCTTCCTTTCCTTGCATGTCAAACATGGACTCAGTGCATCACCCACGTGGGACAGTTCAGCCCCAGTGGCCTTGGGCCCCCACTGGAGCAGACTGGGCTGGGCTGGGCTGGGCTGGGCTGGGAAGGGGCTGTGTTTGGGCTGTGATATTTGTGCCATCAGTGAGATCAGCAGCTGCTTAGTGGGACCTGCTTTTGATGAGGTCCTCCTCACCCTGCCCATGGAACTGTCACTGGCTCTTTAACCATCTCCTATATCATTCCTGCTGCATCTTTTCTCCAGTGCTGAGCTGGGACTCTTCAGCCTGGAGAAGAGAAGTTGCAGAAGGCTCTTCTGTGTGTGTAAAATAGATGCTAAGGGGAGTAATGAGAGAAGACAGAGCCATTATCTCCTCAGGGTATCCAGAGAATGGATGAAAGGCAACGGACTCAAAGCACAGGAAAGTACATTGAAACATAAGAAAAAGCTCTCTTTGGTGAAGCACTGGATCAGGTTCCCCAGAGGCTGTGGAGGCTCCATCCTTGGAGATACTCAAAACTAATAATACACAGCAATGAAAAATTGCTCTGGCTGACCCTGCTTGGGCAAGGGGTTTGACTGGATGATCTCATGAGGTCCCTGGTGTTTCGAGCCAGTGTGTCGTTGGGTGGTCCTGCTCCTTCATCCCTCCCCCAGCTCCTGCTGGCCATGTGACCTGAGGCACAGCCATGCACAGTTTTCAGCAAGCTGTTTCTGGTGCTGTCTTCCTCCCCATGAAGCCCCTGGGTCCTCTCCTTATTGAGCAGCATCAGGAGAGGTGAATGCCTCATCTTCACTAAAGTGCAGTAAAGCGGCACATTATCTCTGGACTGACGGAGATTGAGTGGTAGGTGAGGGAGAAGGGAGCTTCCCTTCTCTCTTTTAATTGCCTGTGTGACATGAAGGCAAAGCTTGTGGCTTCCATCACTGCTCTTCTGAGCTGCCCTAAGACGTTACCCAGAAGAGGCTTGGATTGTTTCTTAAATGAAATAAAAACGCTTTAACTGGTAGCAGGTCAGAGACTTTAGCATTATTTCAGGCATTAGAATCTAACAGCTTTCTGAGGGGAAAGGGCATCGGTCTCAGGCTGCTGTGGCACTCCTTTGGCCAGGCAGGTCAGTGATGAGTGGGAACTGGCGCTGCAGTGCTGGGGTCAGTGCAGGCAGCTGTCCTGCCTGTGGACCTGGCACAGCACTGGTGGAGCTGGGACTCCACCTCACAGGGAGGGAACAGAACAGTGACTTATCCCTCAGCACCCTCCAGTGTGCTCCTGTGACTGTTGTTGAAAGCAGCAGCCTGAACCACTTCTGAAATGTTCTTATGCAGGTGTGAGTGTAAGGAGCACACACACACGTGTGTACCCATATTGCTCCTTATGGGACCCGGGAGTTGTTCAACCATCCTGAGAACTGTTTCCATAAAGAGGAGAAAATTATGTTGGAAAGTTCATTTTCTGTGATCCTACCGTGTTTACTGATGAAAAGCATGTAAGGTCTTACTGCATCACAGGAGTGACTGAAATCAAGGTAAGTTTCAACCTCTGATGGGCAGAGATGAACCTCAGAAGTGTTCTCCCTCAGCTTTTCCATCCAGGCTTGCCTGTACAAGATGCCTTTTCTGTGTTCTCTTCCAGTTTTTAACCCCTGTGTCACTACCTTCAGAGAACCCCCTGTACCTTGTTTGTGCTGTGTTTTCAAGTGAGTTCAGGTTTTGGTGTATAACTGTGGAATTATGATGATTTTCACAACCTGAAACTGTAAAAGAAGGCTGGGGCTTCCCACAGCTAGCTGGAAAAGGGAGCAATGAGCACGTACTGTGCTTACAGCATGCTTTGTGGGGGCTGTAACTTCCCTGAAATGCCCTCCTCTACCAGCCTGCAGCAGCAGTTGCCATCAGAATTTTCCATTTTTCATAGTTTCTTCCTACAGAGTATATGTCAGATTTTAAGTCCTGAAAACAGTAGGGAGCAGAAGAAGAAGGAAAGAAAACTAATATCCTCCTGAAACCCTGATTTTGATTTTGGAGAAAAGACCACAGCAGATCCTGATTAAGGTGTGTGGTTTGTCCTTGTTTGTTTGTTACCTTTTCTTCAGTAGCAACATCATATCCCACTCCACGCATCTGATCTGAAGCTGCACTGCTGTCCTCCCCTGCATCCCCTCAGCTGCAGATCCCCCTGGATTCTCGTTTTGGCAGAGTACCCCAAAATGGCTTTGGCTTTCCTGGAGAACTTTCCTGGCACCTTGCACTGATTGTGCCCTGTATGGGCAGGAATCCTGTTTGCAGACAGATACAAGGAACTGACTGAACAGATAAACAGACTGAGAGAAGCAGAAATTCAAACCAGTTTTTCTTTCTGTGTGACACTGAACAGCTCCTTGCAGTGCTTGGAGTCAAGAGGGTAACACACTGAAAAACTCGTGTCAAAGTTTTGAAATATTCTGATTTGGAAGCACAAGAGGAATAGATCAGAAGCAAGAATAAGCATTTTGAAATTGAGTACTTAGGCAAAATGTACATAATCCCAACTTGCTTTCTCAAAGGGAGGATGTGGCTTAAAACTCTTTGTTTTTTCAGGCAACAAAGAAAAGAGGGAAGACTTACTTCTGATCACTTTTCTTAATTGCCTCCTCTGTGACTGCACAGAGCAGAAAAACGGAGAGGGGGAAAAAACCCCTGTGGGTAACACAGCATTTTCAGGATGTTGTTGGTGCCCATGGCAACTCCAAGGGAGCCCAAGGCAATGTCTTTTCAGAGGGATGAGGAGTTGGTCAGGAACCTCCATCCGGTGTGTTGCCTGAAGGAAGGACATTAGACTTTCTAAACTGATGGGAGGTGAGGACAGTGTGACACTGCTCCACGTTTCGGAGAGCACTGCCTGTCCTCCTGGGGGCCTCTTGCCCATTTGGTGGCCAAGTTGCTCAGCCCTGTTAGTCCTCATTAGGCTGGCTTGGCACGGGTCACCTAGGGGCAGCTGATTCCCAGCCCTACTCACCAGCTTACCAGGATCTCAGCATCATCCTCAGGCTGCATCAGTCAGCCCTGTTGAGACTGGACGAGTCGTTCGTCTCCCTTTCACATCATCTCCCATTCCTGTTTGTATCTGGGATGTGCTGGAGTTCTCACCTACTGCTGGCAGCTCGACAAGCAGGTGACAGCTTCTCTTTTACTGAAGCTGCTGAAATTATGGCAGCGTGGCTTTTCCCTTACACTTCGCTGAACAAAATGCTGTCAAGTACAGGTGAACACAAAAGCGAACACTGGCCCTGGGAGAGCTCCCAGGCCCAGCTGCCTTTCCCACTGCATTTTTGGGAGAGAGCTGTCAGGGTAACAGGTCTGACTCAGCCTGATGAGGTGGTCAGAGGCAGAGATTAAGAGCAAGTATGAATTAAATGAAGTTTGAAGTGTTCAACAGCAGGCCCTTCCCCAGTGTAAACATTTTGTCTCAAAGCTTTGTCAGGTTTGAATCTAAAGGAAGCAGCGAGACTGGAGCAGACACAACTTTGGTGGAGATACACCTGTCCCAACCTGTGGCACGAAGCCCTGAGCTCCTTACCTGTGAGTCTCCATTGCTTTTGGCAGGCCTGGGCCCAGTTCAACACCAGAAGCAATTCCACGGTGTCCCTAGCTTGCCCTCTGCAGTGTCACACCTGGCTCCCAAAAGGCACCACAAGCCCTGCTGACAGTGGCTCTTGTGGCACCACTTTCCCCAGCGCGCTTTACCTAAACCGATATCAAAGCATGCAGTTACAATGTTTTGTCCCTCCTCGTCTGTTTATCCTGTGCGTTTCAAGAAGGAATTGCAGGCTCCTTTCCTTATATTTAATTTTTCTCTCCGACACTAGAGGGCAGAAGGAAGGACGGTGGAGCCGCGCAACCCTGACCTGTCTCAGCAGCTATCCAAGGGTGCAGAAATGAATCTGGCTTGAAAGGCTTTCCCCTTTGCCCATTAGGAGCGCTCATCAAGAGTTTCATGCCCCAGCCTCTTCAGTGCTATTAAAGTTTAATAGTTGGATGTCGCCCTTCAGAGGTAACACAACGCGAACCCTACGTGCTCCTGGGCAGGCTCCGCGCCCAAGCGGCACCCCCGTCTGCTCTGGACATAAAGCGGACAGTTGTGGTGTCTGCAGTCTGGGAAATGACTTAGCATGATGGAGAACTTGCTTCTTCCCTCGTGGCAAGGCTGCCTGCCGGCCCTCAGCATCCCTTTCCTCTGAAAGCCTTGTCTCCCCGCCCAGTGCTTGCGAGAGCGCGTTTCGCGGCTCCGTAGCAGGGCAGAGGGGAGGAAAGCGGGATGTACAGGGTGCGATTTGCCTGGGGGTGGTGATGGAGCCACATTACAAGCCAGGAAATACCCGCTCTTCACAGGCTCGGAGGATTTCTCATTAAACTCCCTGAAGATAGGGGCACTTTCATGGGGCGCACAGGCGGATGCCTCGTCACATGTTTGCTCTCTCTGCCAGGGAAGCACTGTCTGGGAGGCACCAGGGCTGCGGCAGGGAGGATTACACCCCGCCGGGGTGCCCCGGTTCCCAGACTGTCTTTGTCGGGAGGAGAAAGGAGCATGTGAGCGGGAGCACCGCGTGTGCCGGCCAGGAGCCCCCGCGGGATGTTTGCTCCTGTCCCTGGATAAGGAGGTGTCCCCGCGGGAAAGGCACGGTGGGTTTAGCGCCGGGTTTGCTCTGGGATGAGGAAAAGCAGAAACCAACCGAACCAGCTCCTCCTGCACCCCCAGCTGCTGCTATTCGATGGCTGAAGGGCGAGGGGCAGATGGCAGATGATAGCAACTCCTGTGGAATTAATTCATTTTATTCTTCCTCGGATTTTTGCAACGTCTGTAATAAGCACGTTGGTATAAGTAGTTATTTAATAGACAAATAAGACTAAAAATATTCTTCTTTTTTATTTTTCATTCAGTTAATCTCCTCAGCATATCCTTACTAGTATGAAATTGTCTGACATTCGAGGGTAACAGAGAGAAACTAAATTTCTTGCATTCAAATGGAACTGCACTGAAAAGGGTTTTCACAATCTGCCACACTTTCTGAGTTAAGAATTTTATTCTGTTTTCTACCCAGGGAAAGGAATCTCTCATATGCTGGCAGTAAAATGGACACCAAAAGAACTAGTGGATACTCCACTAGGTCAGGACACTTAATTTGTGGAGGAGCTGACACTGGTGTCTTCTCATTTTCATCTCTTATGCACAGTTTTTCAAGAAAAGTTCTGCTTTTTCAAGCAAAATTTTGGTTCAACAAGTCAGCATTTCCTGAGTGGAGAGAAAAACTGTCAAATCTCCTGACCACATCCGACCACAGGAGCTGTGAATGCTGAGGGAAGCTGGGACCAAACCCAGCATTGCCTTGTGTCACCTCTTGCTGCAGCAGCACCTGGGAAGAAGCAATGTCTTGGTCCCAGCTGTGCTGAAACTCTCTGCAGACCCACCACAACGCTGGTCATTGCCTGCACTATCTTGCAGTGTCAGGATGCTGATATATGCATCCTGGAGTTAATTCAGCAGCTCGGTTTTGTTCATGCTCTAATGCATCGTTCTTCATTCCTAACCTGTAAAGACCCACGCTGCTGACCCTCAGGAGCCACTGCAAAGCCCAGCTCCTTCTCCTGGCCCTAGGGGAGATGAGTGGAAGGACAGTACCTAGGAGAAGGTGTCTGTTGGACCCAAATTCTTCTTTATGTTTGGACAGTCGACACTTCTGCAGTGAGGCCTGATGGCTGAATTAGAATTTGGTTAACTCAAGGACTACTGCCTTTCTGAAAACAAACCTCAGAAACTCGTTAACAGATGATACACCCTCGTACACAGATTTTTGGGGGAACAAGTAATCCATTGGCTGAAATGGGTTTGTAAGTGTTGCTCAGCAAGTAACACATACCTTGATGGCAGTTAGGTTTATTTCCCAAATAACATGTAAACCCAAAAATGTTTATCATAGATTATGAATAAAGAGCAATTGAACAAGCCAGAGCCAAATGCGTGCAAGGGGCATCCAGGCTGATGTTTCTGTGTAATGTTAGCAAACTTTCAGGAGGCTGAACAAATCATTGCGTGTTTCACCCAGGATAACTCTTGGATGATGTCAGGAATATATGTCCATAGACACAAAAATGTGGGACAGGCACAGGAAATGACCCCTACTCAGATGGAATGAGACTTATCACTTCTCCACTGCAAACAACCAGTTTCAAGCAGAAGGTGTTTGTGCTCCGTTCTGTTGACCTTAAACAGCTGCTGAGCACTCTGCTCTGTTCCTTAATGAATATATCTAAGGGTGTCATGGACAGGAAACTTCAGTTTTACCTCTGATATTAGTTCTGTATAGCATAAAAAGTACCCACTACTTTAAAATCCCTGCAGGAGAACAACTGACAGTATGTCTGTCTTATGAGATCACTCTGTGGGAGAGGTGTCCATCCTTCCTAAATTTTCTAGAGTCCAAGCATCACCAGGTCCTCCTACAGCTTGTCAGAATAAACCAAGGCTTGGCTGGTCATAGACTGCTCCATGAAATATTTTGGTTAATAGAACATTTGCACATTTCTGCCCTGTCTTTTTCCTTCAGCTAGAAGCTCTTTAGGGCAGAGACTTAACTCCTTCATCCTCACTTAAGGACACTCCTAATAAGGTGGAAACGTGAAGGAGGGTGGCACAGGCTGCTTTGGTTTGTACTGCCGATGGAACTGGTAACTCCCCAAGTTGTTTTGTGATACTGTGCAAGTGTTTCCCAGGCACCATGCCAAAGGATGAGCATAGTCCTGGATAACCACGGCTTCCTCCAGCCCTGTGTAGTAGCCTAGGGCTCCGTCCTAACTCAGCTGTGGCATCTCTAGCACACAAAAGACGTCATTGTGGTTTGTAGTAAAACAGTGCACTCAAGACAGCAAGAGAAATGCAATCTGAATAACTAGTGTGTATTTGCTGAGGAAAGGGGATAAATGGAACCAAAGAGGACTTCTGTGAGCTTCCCTCTTGCAGGGTGTGATACCACAGCTCTGTTGCTCTGACCAGTTTTTAGGAAGTGAGGGGAGCAGTTTCAGCACGATTCACAATGGCAGCTGGGGCACAGAGTGGCTGTGGGTTTGGCAGGAGCTGCCCCAGGGCACGGGAGATCCCAGCCTGTCCCTCCATCTCTGGCACACCACTGCAGCAGATGGCCACCTCCACAGAGTGCTACCTGCCACTGCTCCACCTGCCCACTCTGTTCTCAAAGCCTGCCTGTTAAAGCGTCTGCTGAAAATATTCAAGTGAAAAAGTGTTTAACTTAAATTAATAGATGAGGATCTGGGATGAGCTGCAATCCATGCCATGCCAGCAGTCCCGGTGTTGGCCTTCTCCGGAGAGGGGTAGTAGCTCTCGGCAGCCCAACCCAGCCTGACCCCACTGTAGTTGACAGCTCAGTCACACAGGCCTGAGGGGACACCAAGAAACCTTTCCAGGTGTTTATCACTTTCATGGTTTCAGAGACCAAGGGGGTTGTTGGCAGAGCAAGGGGGTGCTGGTGGCCCAAAAGGGCTTCTCTACTCTGTGTACTTCGGCACCTTTATGTTGGGAACTCCTTCTATGCAAGATGGGAAGGGGAGGAAAATCTGTATCTCTGAGCAGCCATCACTGTTTCTTCTTTTAACGTCTAAAGATAGACTCCATATGGGCTCCGTGCAGTGCAGTCTGACCATACATACGGTGGATCTTTTCTCTTGGCATTTTTTCAGGCAGCAGTAGACCGATGGTGAGAGGCACCCCAGTGGTGGAGCCTACATCTCTGACAGCCTTGACAATGAGTGCATTGGAGAATGGACTTTCTGTCAGGTCAGGACAATAAAATACACCTTTATTTTGTCAGCTATACCTTGCTAATATGACAAATATGACATGATATTGCATAATGCTCTCACCAGCCTAGAGAGGAGAGATGCACACAGGGAGGGAAAGCAGGAAGGGTTTGTTTCCTACGCACCTGGGATAGATGCAGAGGAGAGTGTCAAAGCTGGTCCTGCTGCCCAGCAGGACAGGTCCAGGCTCACTGAGTCAGCCCCAGCCTCTTACACCATGCAGCAGCATGGCCAGCCCCTTTCCTCTTCTTCTCCACAAGGAGGGAGACAAAACTGAGGGAGGTCTGGAGCTCACGGGAGCAGAAGGAGACCTTAAGGTCTGATTGCAGTGTCCCCTACATGGGGAGATAAGCACAGGTGATTCTGGTGCTCAGCACCTCTGCCCTGCCCCTCCTGCAGTGTCTCTCCTGCAGTCCCACGACCCACACGCAAGCCCCATCCCTCAGATCTGTCCTGAGGGAACTTGTGGCACACAGCAACCCTGTGTGGCAGAGGGACCACGATGCTACTGAGGGCTGTGATATGTTTGCCAGTCACAGCCTCTGCCTCACCCATTATTGGGGATTACTTACCCAAAACCACACAGTAACCATGTGATAGAAGTGCAGGACTTCCTCTGTGGGGAGATGAAAGTGGGGATTGCTGAGTAACTCTCATCTGAATTTGAAAAACCAAAACAGATTAGAAAAAGAGGTCACTTTCACGTGTTTTTGCTGATGTGGTTCTATTAGCAGGGCTTACATCACTGGTACTGTCCAGTTACAGAAAATAAACAATTCTCACCTGAATATTACCATTTCCACAACAGTTTTTTTCAACAGCCTTTGACATCTTCAAACTTCTGCTGAAATGACTTCTGCAGTGATGGAGAGAGGAAAATTGTTGCAGGGACTGACGAACACCAGACCAGAAGCTTTGCTTCTCTTTTGACTTGTTTTACCTTGACATTTCTGTACCTCAGCTGTGCAGCCAGCACGCAGACCTATGGAAGGGGACTCTCCAGCCACCTCTAGGTACCCAACACCCTGGAGGTTTTTGTATGTTCCAGGCCTGGAAACTGGAGCAAACACTGGGGCTGAAGCAGGAGGCTTAGCTAGCAAGCAGTGTTTGCAGGGCTGGTTCTCCCACTGCTGTGGTTTGGTTTCTGTTCATTGTCCTCCCTGCTCAGCAGGCACCAGGGCAGGAGGGGAAAGCTGGTCCTACGGAAAAGCCCTGGGCAAACATGTAAAACAGAGGAAAAATGCAAAACACAAAATCCAAGCATGGAGGCTTCCTCCTCTGATCATGCATAGCATGGTATGGCGTGTTTTAGGGAAATAACCTGTTGTGGCTTACATGAACCTGGAGAAACAAAAGCTCCAAGACATAACTTTGCTTTTCCCTGTGTATCTGTAAGAGCTCCCTGTGAGTTTGGATCTCAAAGAGCCTCTTCCAATGGGAACAACTACCCAATAAAGAGGAGTTTCTCCGTGCTTGCAGTGTACAAGCAGGATGTTTCCTCCTCTTGCACGTTTGATGTGCATATAAAGGTGCCTGTTCTGGGGACAGCTACCTGCATACAGCCGTTTTCCACTGCTCATTTTCTTTTCCCCTACCTACTGAGCTGTGAATTCCCTCATGCACCGGTGGAGCTACTGCTCATTAAAACTAATCAGCTGAGCAGATGCTGAAGAAAATAATGGACCGGGAATAAAGAGAGCATTGGTCATACTCCGCCAAGAATCTCTGCAACAGGCTTTTGTAGTTCACTGAGTTTTCATTCTATTCCAAATCAACATGCAAACCAGCTCCACCGGGAGGAGAGCAGTTCAATGAAGAAAGGGAACTTCAAATTATGAAGGATTGATTGCCAAATGCTACAGAAGGGACCCATTATATGAAATATTCCGCACCGAACAAAACTTGCAAGGCAGTAATGGATGTAAGTGCAAGTCAATCTCATCCAACTGCCACCACAGCCATAATAGGCAAAATGGAAACTCCCTGCCCATGCCCTGAACATCTGCCTGCGATACGGGAAGCTATGAGAGATGCTCTCTCTTTCAGTAAGTTGATACACGCTGCGGAGGAACCAGGCTCAAGAAAATGTCCTACATTAAGTTAATATTTGAGTATACAAATAACTTAGGGCCAAAATTAGCCTTCAGTTGCATTAGTGTAAATGCAGCACAGCATCTCTGGGTGGATGGGATTTTCTGGACTGTAAATGGAGGTAGGATTTGGCCCTTGGAAGGTTGTAACAGGAAGAAGGGAGAGTGCATCCCATTATCCGGCTTTGCAGGGGAATTGATAGTGGTTTCTCTGTAAGTGTGATGCTCCAGACGGCTGCTGAGAGCCCTGCCAGCAGCACAGGCGAGGCTCAGGTACAGCCTGCAATGCAGGAGCCCACCAGGGGGACTAGAAAAACACAGCAACAAAAGGTGGGGAGGCAAAGCCGTGTTTGCTAAGGACGTTTGTTCTAACGATTCCAGTTAAAAGTCAACATAAGCACATTTTTAGCATGTCAAACATACCTGCTGTTTTCCTGGCAGGGATACATGAGGGGCTTCATATTTCATCTGTTTACCTTGGTGGTGCTGCCTGATGCTCTGTCGCATCAGATGCCCAGACAAACACATTTTCACACCTAACAAAATTTTCTTTTTGCTTCATAATTTTAATTTGTAATCAAAAGCATGGGATCTCTTTAGCTTATGATTCACATTGACAGCTTTTTGAAATGTTGTATTTGTGATCGGTATTGGAGTTAGATGCAGAACAGAAGAAATATTTGGTAAGGTTTTATTTGAATACAACAAATATTTTTGGTGACATTACTATCAAACTAGTTCAAACATCTTCAGGAATTCATTTCCTCTTTCTCTCTTTTCTTACATTTTTACATGTTCTTGATTTTTTATTTCTCCTTGATTTTTTTTGCATACTTTTGAAATCATGTCTATAACCAAGAGCAGAAACGATTCGCCATTAGAGCTGTACAAATGGCAAATATTCCAGTTTAGTGGCCAAGATGGAAAATGAAGGGTAGGTGAACTACATACCTTTGGAGCTGATTTGAAATACAATATTTCTTCAGGAGCTAATTTTTACCCCCCTTAAGAAGTCAGCTCAGCATCAAACAAGAAAACGCTGCACTTTGCAAGGTCGTGAATCCATCTCTCCTGATTCTTTTTTGTTGTCTGAAACCCTTTGCTGGGCTTCGTTCCCCAAACCTGCATTCTGTAGAGGTGAATGCAAGAATGCTGGGAGGAGAGAGGATAATAGCACAGGATAAGGAAGAGACACTTTCCTGGAAACAGATTTCCTGGGGCTGTAGGTTGGGAGTGAAGCCAGGCTGGGGGATTAAGGTCTGAGTGTCCTCGTGCGTTTTGTGAGTTCATCCAGATTTCCACGCTGGGGATATGTCCTTCTGTAATTAATGGGCCTTAAGCTCCAGTCTGAATAGGAAGCTTGTGAACAACTCTTCCTGGAGCCAGGCTTTTGGAGCCTTGGGGCTCAACTCTACTCGGTCTCAGTGTTGCTGAAAGGGAGTTGTTCTTTTTGTAGAGCTGCCAAGAGGAAGGACTCGGGACTGTTGGGAGAACTGAGTTCCCAATGCAATCTTAGAACAGAGACTTTAAATACCCAAAGCCCCAAAATTCCACATGTCCTCTCTTTTCTGTTTCTCACCTCCCTCTACATATTCCTCTCTCTGGCTTTTTTGGTTTCCTTCTTTTGCCCATGAGAGCCTTGGTTTACTGCCTCAAGCTCGGTGGATGGAGCAGTTCCTTCCCTCCTGTGCAGCCAGCAGAGGGAGCCGTGGGGGTCCCCTTCGCTTTTTATACGAGTGGTACAAAGGTCACATAGGAACATCTCTTTCCCAAATAATTATTGTTCCTAGCGAGGCTCAAATGCACAATGCATGTGTGCTGCAGGTCTTAGTGGCTTCCCAGTGGCTTCTGAAGCAGATCACAGCAAGGTCAGATGGCCAGCACATGGGTGGCTTAAGAAGACAGGATCTGATTCTCATATCCTACAGAAGCCATGGGCTGATCCTTTTTTCTCATCCATAATACCTTGCCCAGGCTTTTCTTCACCACCCCATTCACTGTCATATCCCGTATCTACAGCATTTCTCCTTCTTCCATCAGCAGCTCTTTTTTCTTTTCTAAGCCTGTTTCTTTCTGTTTACTTCACTTCATCATTCCTGCTTAACTTTTTTTTTAACATTTTGCCACCTTTTCTCTGTTTATATTTTCAGTACCCCCAGTCCTGTGATGGGGGAGAAGGAATAAAAATAAAAACAAAATCCCTTAGTCTTTTCATTTTTTAGATCAAAGATGACTGAACAACCAAGGAGGAGAATTCAGGGCAGCCTTTGATGCACATTATTGATGTTGGCTAAGCATGAAAATCTCCTTGTGCTATATTTGGGCCAATTATCAGAGGTCCACACAATTAACCTGAGACACACCAGCCCTATGTAAAGCAATGAAATTTAAGGACTAGGGAGGTTAATTCAAATTTTAGATGTTTCTGTGATAGGAGATTGCTTACCTCGTTCCTTTGTATTTGCTGGGAATCTTGTGCTGAAGGTGTTGATATTGCACTGAAGCCGTGCTTGGAGCCTGGCTCTCTCTGATATCCCTGATTGCCTGCCTGCTCCACTGGATTCTGAGCATTAGAGGTGCTTTGGCTCTCACATCTTCCAGCTTCCCATGGGAAATGCTTCACTGGCACCTGAGCTTCTGCAGCACTCTTCACAGCCCTGAAACCCCAGCTAACCTCCACAGCCTCCTGGTTATACTGTTTGGCGTTTTTTTCCTTTTTCCTCTTTGTACACAGTTTCTGATGACCAAATTTGGGTCCAGACAAGATGTCACACCGCAGCAACAGGAATGTAGAAGATCCACAATTTTGTCTCCAGTGAGCGCTGGGGGTTTCTGACTCCAGCCACTCCTCAGAAAACTCCATGTTAGCTGTAGCTAAGAATATAATCCTTCTCCATGCAGGACTTGTGAAACTGCACCAGTGTCCAATCCGGGGCTCCCCAGGACAAGACAAGGGCAGACTGGAGTGGAAAGCTACCTAAACAGTCAGGGAGACCTTTTTTTTTTTTTTTTTTTTTTTTCTCAGTGCCAA